>JACEGR010001554.1:0-162591 GCA_014170235.1 Listronotus bonariensis | reverse complement strand
GTCCAAGGAGAAAATTTACCATTTTAAGATCTACACATATCAGCCACTTGTGTTCGTTGTACTTGATTCTGCCTCATAACAGCAGCTACAGTAGCAGTATTCTTCTTTGACTGTAGTTGAATGTGCAATCGGTATCGAACCTGGGCCTTTGCCGTTATGCATAAGTACACATTTGAGGTTACGTTTAGAGGAATCAATAAAATAAACAACTCATTCATTGGGATTACACTTTCATACCTCCCATTGCTTTTAATAAACCAGGAACATCAGAACAAAAACAAAGTCGTCATCTCCAGAAAAGAATGAAAAGCAATTCTGTCTCTCGGTTACGATAGTATGAAATTCTTGTTTCTGGAGTTAAATGATTTCTTTGCTTTTAATCGAGAAGCTAGAATCTCCGATGCTTTTTAAAAAAACCAAGGTCTCTGACTAATGCACTAAGGTCTTCCTTGATTAAAGGGCTGAGGCTCTGAAGAAATATCTGGGTTAAAATCAGTTGTCCCACTTTCATCACTTAAGGAAGAGTTTTTTTCTTCTAAATCGGGATCATTTTGTGTGGATGAAGAAGCTTGGGGTACTGACGCATCGACGGAGTACAGGACTGGATGAGTAACAGATGACAAGTTAGGGAAAAATCATTTCGACCGGTTTTTTTTATTAATACCGTTTATATTAACCACACAAAAATTACAATCATCTTGATGATTAAAAGGTTCCTGCCACATCATTGGTGTTTGATACTTGAAATGGGGTCTTTTCTTATTCGCCCATAATCTCAAAGACTCCACACGTGATTTACATACCATAGGAGGTACCCAGTACTTGTGAGGAGGTCCAAAGGAATCCAGTAATCAAAGGTACACCTGTTTTAAGAACTCCTGACACACTTAGTCTACAATTCTTAAATGTATATTTACCACAGATGTTACAAAAGTAGTTGGGATCGTTTTAACAGATATTTCTTGACGTCGACATTGTTGAACAAAAACTTTTTTAAACACAGTTCAGTAGATATAAAGTTTAAATGTGACCGGTACAAAAATATGTCTGACAGCTGTATGTCAAAACTAGAGCTGCTAAAGAACAAATGGTGGTAGATTTGAAATCAGTGACCTCAAATTAGTAAACAACAGGCAAAAATTCCGTGCAACGGAAAAAAAGTTTATTTTGTTCCCTTGTGTAATTGATAAGTTTATGAAAGTTTTATTAAATTTTAATAAAGAGACATAATAACTGCAAAAAAATGTACTTACATGGCTTTCTTGTTTTGATTTTATTGGAGAACAATGCATTTTTATTTATATTTTTGGTAAATCTTTCTTATAATTTTTTATTTTTTTTTTAAATTTAAATGGTATTGTCATACCATTTGAAATGGCTGGTTTGGTTTGAGTTATACCCTTCCACCATTCCTTGAGATAATGTTATTGAATGCAGTTTTGTTTTAGGTTCTCTCTAGGGGATCACACAGGTAGTTCAAAACTTTTTCATACCAATGATGGTCGACGGATCGAATACCTGATTTATCTAGAGGTTGGAGTCCATACCTAATGTTAAATGGTAAGCAATAATATTTTTATTTGCTTCCTATAAACAGACCCTTTCCGGGTGCGTGATGTTGAGCAATATGTTCAATAAACTCTACGAGCAAGCTACTATATTCTGCCTCCTCCTCTCCGCCTAAGGTCCGTGCGGAGATCGCCCACGGCTAAGCCTCCACAGGGCAGAGCGGTGGATGATTGTTACGGACTTTAGCTGGTCCCAAGCCCAGCCAAGGAGGAGGGAGCACCCTAACGAGTCTCGGACAATACCCTACTGTGTTCCAGGCCGAAATTGTAGCCATAGAACAATGTGCTAGGAAATCATCAGAAGGAGCTATGAGGATAAAACCATAGTAATCTATTCGGACAGCCAGGCAGCCATCAGGGCACTCAGTTCATGCAAAATCAGCTCCAAGCTGGTGCGGGACTGCGTAATTGCCCTGGAAGAGGTGGAGTGCGTCCAACAAGCTAACCATTGCCTGGGTACCAGGACACGAGAGGCAATGAAGAAGCTGATAAATTGGCAAAGGAGGGGCTGGCAGGACAATGGTAGGTCCCCAGCCCTACTGTGGTATTCCATCATGCCAGGTAAGGTCATCCATTAGATCATGGATTATGAGGGAATCACAAGACTGGTGGATGAGAACACCAGGACAGCGTCAGGCGAAAGTGTTCATCAAGGCTTACTCGCCAGAATTTACAAAAGACCTTCTGAATTATAACCGGAAGGCAGTAAGAATAATAGTGGGTCAACTGACAGGTCATTGCAGACTGAATAAACACCTGGAAACTATGGGCCTGGCAGAAGAAAACCTATGTAGGTTCTGCCAGGAGGAGGAAGAAACCGCAGAACACGTATGGTGCTACTGCGAAGCCCTTTGTCGTCTGCGGTTTGCAAGGCTGGGTGAAGAAAAACCTAAAGCGGCAAGATATAACAAGGGGCCAGTTTCAAGCTTGTGGAGTCTGATTAAACAGACCGGCTTGGATAGCGTGCTCTAACCTATGGACGGAGGACACACAATAAACCTGAGCAGGTTGCAGTGTTAGAGGATATGCAATCCACCTCCTAATCTAATCTCTAAGGGTAAACGCACCTGGCGCCAAACAAACTATCCCCATTATCGGAAAGAATTTGTCGGCGGCACCCTGGTTTTCTGTTCGGAGTACGGTAGCTAATGAGCGTCGCGGTCAGACCGCGGACGAAGGGTACGGGGTGCCGGTGTTTGTATTTTGCCACGGATTTTACTTAATGTGCATGTTTGTCACCTATTCATTTGTTTACTGCGCGAGGTCGTAAAAATCCGAAAAATGCTTCTTGCCACTGCGAATCTAAATGTAGGTTATCTATGAGTATGACGTAATGAACCTACAAACACAGACTTACAAATAAGGCAAACGAAAGTGCCGCCATTTTGAGAAACACCGTTTGGGCCTGTATTTCAGTAACCGTGCACTTAAGGGCCATAATTATTAGGACCACCTTTTTGTTTTTATATATATATTTTTTGTATTACTACGTACTTACCCTTTACGGTTTATAGGATTATTAATGTTTGTTCATTTTTTTTACGATATCTCTTCTAATAATTGTTCAAACAATAAATTGATATTAACTAAACTTTTAAACCGACAAATGTTCTACAACTTTCATCTTGCTATGCATGCTTTGTTCTTATGAACCTTGTATTCTATAGTGCAACACTAAACGCATTGTAACTTTAAAAATATTAATTTAAAAAAATATTTATACTAAAAGTTGTAGAAAATTTATTGATTTAAAAGTTTGGTTATAAGCAATTTATAACTTAAACGATTAATAGAGGAGATATCAGTAAAAGAGTCAATAAACCAACAGTTTTAATCTTATAAATCCTAAACGGTAAGTGATACGAACAAAAATATAGAACAAACAAGATAAAAAATTATTTAAGTGCCAATAATAAAGGTCTCATAATTAGTACTTAAGTTTTAAGTACGGAGAGTTACGGAGATATAGCCGCAAAATGGCGGCGCTTTCATTTAAGGAGGACCAAGAAGTCAACTTATTGTGTAAGATGCCTTCGGACAAAATGGTACCAAGCTACTCGCTAAAAAAGGTTTTCAAACCTTGATATCGGACAGAAAGGACCAGGTGGCAGGACCTTCCATTAAAGCCGACCTAATCTGGTACACAGACGGCTCCAAAACAGACCAAGAAGTTGGAGCAGGCATATATGGGGACAAACCAAGGATCAAAATAAACTTGGGTCTCGGACAACACCCTACTGTGTTCCAGACTAGAATTGTAGCCATAGAACAATGTGCTAGGGAAATTATCAGAAAGAATTATGTGGATAAAACCATAGTAATTTACTCGGAGAGCCAGGCAGCCCTCAGGGCAATCAGGTCATGCAAAATCAGCTCTAAGCTGGTGCTGTGTAGTTGCCCTGAAAGAGGTAGGTGCGTCCAACAAGGTAACCAGTGGCTGGGTAGCAGGACACGAAGGCCACGAAGGCAATGAGGACGCTCATAAATTGGCAAACGAGGGGGCTGGCAGAACGATGGTAGGTCCTGTGCCCTACTGCGGTATTCTGTCATGCCAAGTAAGGTCATCTATTAGATCATGGATTAAGAGGGAATCCCAAGACTGGTGGAGAAGAACACCAGGACAGCGTCCAGCGAAAGTATTCATCAAGGCTTACTCGCCGGAATTTACGAAAGACCTTCTGAATTACAACCGGAAGACAGTAAGAATAATACTGGGTCAATTAACAGGTCATTGCAGACTGAATAAACACCTGGAAATCATAGGCCTGGTAGAAGGAAACCTATGCAGGTTCTGCCAGGAGGAGGAAAAACCGCAGAACATGTATGGTGCTTCTGTGAAGCCCTGCGTTTTAAAAAGCTGGGTGAAGAAAAAGCTAAAGCGGCAAGATTTACCAAGGAGCCGACTTTCAAGCTTGTGGAGTCGGATTAAAAAGACTGGCTTGGACAGCGTGCTCTAACCTATGGACGGAGGACACACAATAAACCTGAGCAGGTTGCAGTGATAGAGGATATACAATCCACCTCCTAATCTAATCTAATCTTCGTTCGCCATATTTGTAAGTAATTTGTGTTTTTAGGTTCATTACGTCACACTGCACCTACTTGTGAAAAAAATCTCATGTCGAATTTTGCAACAAAAAAATCCTTTATTTTCTGTACTATGTAAGTTGTCAGTATATTTAGAATGTCATATACTATCGAAATAATATAAAATATTCCGGTGATGCAATTTAAAATTTAAAAGTAGCAGTTATTTTTGGTTAAACTAAAAGTAACAGATGACAAGTGATTTGATTAACCAATTCATATTTATGAGAAAAATACAACGAAATTTATTTTAAAAGGTAAAAAAGTTATAGGAGAAACCGCCCGGTATATTCGCATTATCACTCTCCGTAATAGTATAAAAAAGTATTTGATTTAATTTGTTATTGACCTACATACCATACAATACACTATTCTTTTAATTAAAATTTTCAATATATACCCACTGTAAAAGTGCGTAAATGGATTAAAGGTTTAAGTATGTCTTTAGCACTTAATAACTATAATTAAAGTGACATAATTACCTTTATTCCGGTTTTATTTGTCCTTTTATGTCGCGTTATTACAATACACAGCTTTAGTGGTTGGTTTAATACATCATAAAAACAAGGAGTTTATTTTTTTCTATTGCTTTTTAAATGCTTTATTTTTTAGCACTTTTTCTGCAGGTGAGAACACAGTAGACTGGTTAAGCAAATAGGTATTGGTATATCGACCAGTAAAGCAACAACAAAGGATATAGGTGACTTATCCAATACGAAATGTTTACATGCGGTTATTCACCTTAGATTGTCTCTTTTCCTCACATTGCCTATGTGTTATGTTATTTAGCTTTAGCTGCTTGTTTGTAAAAATGCCCATATAGAAATCATTATATTATATAAATTTAATGGTTTTAGAAGCAGTTTATAAAATATAATAAATTTATTAATTAAAAATTAATAAACTTTACTATTAATTAAATTCTATCAAATACCTTCCATTTAAAGATATTAAGTTGTCTTTATTTTCTATACTTTTTTTACAACAAAACACTTATGCAGAATATTTCAATGCAAAAAAGCTGTAAAAGTAGTTTTTAGTTTAAAAGATATTAGAAATTTTAAAAGAATCAAATTTTTATTTTTGCCTGAAAATCATAAAACTTAATTTATTTAAATTAACCAGAACTAAAATATGTAAAAAAACACAATATTACAAACGTTCTAATAAGAAACAGCAGGCAACTAGATTTTTATTTATTTGTTTATTTATATATTTTTTGTTAGAACATCTAATGATATACATTTTATTTTGGTAACTTAAATCGCTAAGTTTAAAAAAATGTAGGAGATTACAACGTTTCTAAAAAAACCAGACTATTTAAAATTATATTTAAAAAATGTTGCTTTAGTTTTTCTTTAAATTTAGTTACAAGAATAATAGGAGTATACTATTTTAACCCTTTTGGTCTTTGTAAAGATAATATTAATATAAAACTTTATTATTTTATCGCTTTTTGCTGTTAAGATAAACACCAAATTTTTTTCGCCATCGCTGTACCACGATATCTTCCTAATGGTTGTCCTTTAACCCAACGTTTATGCAGCTAACTACTCTTTATTTTGAACAAAAAAAACACTTGAAATTTTTCGCATTTGTCTCTTTTTTGTAACACCCTGTGTAAGTTAAATTGAATAGGAAACAAAAACAAAAACTTGTTTTCCCATTTTCGTAATAGCTTCGTAAAATCTTTTAGAAATGTTGGTTGGAAAATTTTGTCACCACTCTATGTCTTAATACGTATTTAACAAATTTAAAGAAAATTAAAAAAGAAAACTATATATAGGGCGATTCCTAACGTATCGCATAAACTTGGTAAATGATTTTTAAAGACAAACAATGACTACTACCAAAGAATATTATAGCTCCCCGCAATAGAAGTTCTATTCAAATGGCAGAATTAAGAACGATTTATCACCACGCGCTTATATGAACAGCTTCGGAGTCTGTATAAGTTGGCTACACGTGTCATATTCTTTGCTATTACCGAAAAAAAAGTTAGTTAAATATTTTTAGTTGTAGAAATAATCAATTATTGCAAAAGAATGGGCGCATCAGGAGTACCCAGTCGCTTAGCCGCTAGATAAGCGGAGTGTCAAAAAGTGAAATTAAACCAATAGTATGGCTTGATTTTGACAGTTTTGAGACTCCGCTTACTTAGCGGTTAAGTAGCTAAGTACTCCTGAATGCGTCCATTATGAATTCTAAGGACAATAACGACCAATAATGTAAAATGTAGTTACCTATGTTTTATTATGAAAATAATTTGGTAGTTAGATATTAATTAGAAGCTATAATTTTAAATGAATCCCGTAAAAATAAACTCACACTATGACCACAACTGAAATACAGTTGTTTTTAATTAAAATAATTAATTTTAACTTCCTCAAAAAAATATTTTTCTAACTTTTTTTCACTTTTAGTTACTGTTTGTCTTAGCAATTATTTTCTAACTCTATGCGTATAGGAAAGAAATCAAACTGTATTTAATAAGGCACTGGCTAAACGACCGCCGGCGATATTGCTTGATTTTAAACGAAAGAAAAAATGAAACCGGGAGACAGGTTTGACATCTACGAAGATTTTGTCGAAGCTCTTCATAAGTTAAAAAATATGCATGTACATCTTTTAGAAAGAAAAAGCCAGAAGTATTTTAGCGGCAAGAAATAAAACTGATCGTTTCCTAGGACTAAAACTAAAGTATTACCAATTAAAGTATGCATGTATTGAGGGTGAAACAAACTTAAAAATTCTCAGGAAGAGGAATACAAGATAAATAATTCATAAACAAGGGTAATTTCTTTGGGCATATTATGAAGGTTTAAAAAATGTATTCCAGTACTTCCATAGCCACATGGTAACAGGTGTTGACACGTAAGCGACAAGTCCCGAGTTCGATTCCGGGTAGATAATTTTGTTTTCTGTTTATATTTTTTCTTGATACTATTTTCTTATTTTTATTTTTTATTATTCATAATTTGATTTTAAGGCAAATAATTTTCCACTTTTTAAGGATTTGGAGTTATATCTAATTGCTGACGATGACGTCCTAAAAAGTTATTTCTTCGCCTTTTCTGCCTGACAATATTTTTTAAAGCGTTTTATAGTGTTGTAAATTATTGGGTCCCTGTGTGTAAATAGTTTTGTAATGTGTCTTTTTTAATTAAAGGCCTTTGATAAAGTGGCAATTCAGACGAAAAACGTTAGGATAAATACAATAGTGGCTTTATTTGCCTGTTCCCATCCCGCTATACTACTCCAATTTGTTTTTTCAAAGGGTGCTATGAATTTAACTACAATATTAAACAATAAAACCAAAAAAAACTAAACATTTACGGCACGCAAAATAAATAATTATTAAGGTTAAATTAACTTCAACTACTTTTTGGCGATTTTTTAATAGTTTTTATAAGTAAAACCGCCGGATTGCGGCTTCTATCGATATATGCGCCGGCGGTCGTTTAGCAAGTGCAATTTCATAAGCAGCAAGCTGACGTCTTATTGACGTATCTTTTTATTCATTTTTAGTCACATTTGGTCAGCAAAGACGTCATAAGATGACGACAAAATGACGTTAAATTGACCTCCCTAAGTCACAGACAAAAGACGTCCCGTTAATGACGGCATAATGACGTCTTTAAGATGACGAAAAATTGACGCCTATACTTTTTTTTAAAAAAGCTAAAATGATCCGATATTTTATTTGAAAATTGAAATAGGAAAAAACTCCTTGCTGCTTGCAATTTCCTTGCACTGCAAGGTTGCATCTCTCGGGACAATGTCCAACGTCCAACCTGGAGATGCAGATTTTTACACAAGCCGAATATATTTCTTTCGAAGCTAATTGAAGATCACCAACGGCAGACCGGTCTCGAACTATTTTGGTCTCATCGGTACGGTGTAGACAGTAAAGCGAAGATGTTGAATAAACGTAGTAGTTTATTGTCCATTGCGCCATCTATCGCTAAAGTTTTTTCCTATTTCAATTTTGTTAAATTATTAGTCTTATTTTTCTGTCATATGATATTTCGGTTGGATTTGGACATAAATGATATAATGTCACAAAATTTTTCTGGCGGGTTTTCTAAACTTGACGGCATTAGATTTTTATGAGCTAGTATGGCGAAAAAAATGACGTCGAAAAGACGTCACTTCAACGACGTCAAAAACACTTCATTAAAATGACGTCATAATTTTGGTCTGATGACGTCCTATGACCTAAAATGACCAAAAATTACTTAAAAATAACGTCATAATGACGTCAGCTTGCTTCTTGGGTTATTAAACTATTGCTCTATAGCAAAAAGTTTCTGTTATAACAGCACACCTATTTTCAATATTACTATTATCGTTTATTATACCGTATAATTTACATTTAAGTACCTCGGTGCATAGAAAAGGGCTACAAAAAATATAGTGCTAACTGTTTTTAAACGGGTACTACTACTATAATACGTCTGTTTTATAAGATAATAACATACGGGGTGGTGTGACACGCGTAACGTTTTAAAAACTACTGAAAAACGCAAAAACAAGACTTGTATTTATGAAGGTACAACTATTATAGGTTTCAAAAAAATTATATATCTTTATCTAAATGATCCATGAGGGTATATTGTAACCATTTATTATCTGGAAGTTTAAGATAAATAAAGTGGGTATTGCATGTGAAATATATTTAAATTACCATAAGTATAAGTGACCAACTGTTCTGTTAAATAATGGTAACGAGTTTATTATGAAAAGACATACACAGCCACAGGATGCTAATTGTCCATAGCTTCTATACCAATTAGGTTGGGAACCATACTGAAACACAAAGGCGCGTTTTGTTGCAGTCTTCTGGGTTGAGAAAGAAACTGCTAGCAACAAAACGGGTTGAAAGAAAAAATTAAATTTCAATTGTAAAATGTCGTCAACATAACCTTAAAGTAAAAAAATCAAAGTTTGCAGCAACCACGGACGGCCCCAAAAGGAAAAAAATAAATGCCGTTATATAAATTAATTTAAATTATAAGTATTTTGGGTGTTCTGAATAATCTTTATAAAGAAGGAGGAATTGAAAAATCATTGATGTATAAACAGCTGTTTCTTCCCCCACTCTAAACCAACATTTTACCAGCTCTACGGTCAAAATAGTCGGTAGGACTGGTGGCCGCAGAAACCGGTGGAATTTGCAAGAAAACGCTATTTTTGTACCATTCCGATTCCGGAATGGCATCAATAAAACGCACCTAAAGCTTCACTCACCAAAAAGAGATCTTCCTTGACCATTTCGATAGTTAAAAGAACTCCTGCAGCGGGACTCCGTGTTCTATAAAGTTCCACACCTCGCATTCTATCGTAGATTTTAACACGAGAAGTCGATAATTGCACTTCTCGGTACTCTGTGTCACAATAGAATAATCATCGGAAATGTTTGTAAAATGTCTATATGTGTACTAATACTTCTCTGTTTAACTGTGTAAGATGAAAAAGGACACACATACAGCTATTGCGAATTAGATTTACGAAATATCATTATTGAGCAATTGAGTTTTTAATTATTGTTTTTAACACGAAACAACGGGTTGGGTTTTTAATCGATTTTTATTTAATTTTATTCTCTTTTACTCTGGAAGTCAGTTTTGGACTATGACATTAGCAGCTATTATGTCTATCGGATACTCCCTACTTTTATGTAATTAAATTTGCCTGAAGAATATCTTACCCCTTTTTTAAATAAATAGCTATCAATGCTACCTACTGTCTACAATGTGAATAATTTAAATCATTAAAGCAAAAATATGTGACAAATAAACAAAACTAAAAAATTCAATACCAAATTAGCTTTATACAATTGTAAATCTTTGCAAAAATCAAGGTCACATTGGTTGGACGGTAAACACATGGCTAGAACTAAAATTATATTTTTCGATAATTTTAAAAAACAATAAAATAATTATTTGCATTTTAATAACAAAAAAACAAACAAATAAATATATAAATCATAGCAAACTAACAAACACCTAAATTTATTTAAGAGTTATGTACGACTTTTTAAAATTTTAGTAGATTTCTACACGTTCTGAGTCCTAGCTATTAGGAGACCCATTTGATCGACTTTAAGCGTGTTTCCTTGAACACAGAGTGCGAGTGAGGTAAAATGAAGTCGATTTGTAGAATATTACAGTACACGTAGTCCCGCTGCTGCTTAGCAGGACTCATCCCAGTGACGCGCTGCGCCTAGCTTATAGGACACTCTACAACCAGAGTCTCTTATAATATAAACAACTACTTTGTTTTTTCTAAGGGAACTATAAAAAAGAAAGATTTTATTTTCGTATACAGGGTGGTGCGTCGCCGAGCAGAACATAAGAAACGCCATGTAAATTTTAAAGGAGTTAATTATTTGCTTCCCTGTACAGGGTGGCTCGAATTCGACGCTCATCATTGGGATTTCGGAAACTGTAAGAGATACAGGATCAGGTTAAATGGAGGCAAAGTTGCGCAATTTGATGCTCAATAAAATACCGTTTTACGTTTTAAAAAATTCCGAGTACTTCCGAAGATATTCGAAAAAAATGGAATTTTCAATTTTGGTTTTTATTGTTTCCTGGCTATATTTGTTAAGATAACTTAAAATGAAAAACACGTTTTCATGGCCACTTTTTCTGCTCTATAATTCAGTGTGATTAAATATTGAATCTGACGTTTCGGCTTCTGGCGACCATCACCAACTTAATTTTTTTAAATACGGACCTGATATTTTTTTCAATTTAATTAAATCCTTTCTTCACTCTTAAAACACTATATATCGCCACTTTGATATTTGCCGACGTTTCGTACAGAAAATTCCATCGCCAGAATATTGCAAATTTATTTTACCATAATACGGCCCTGAACTACATTTTTAGGTAAGAATCTTTTTATTGCAACTCATTGATATCTAACAGCGGAAATAACTTTATTAACCGAAAATTTCATATAGACATAAGAAACAAAAAGGTAGACAACAAATCAGCTTACATAAACAATTTGTAATACTATCTTGATGCCCATATTAAAAATAAACATAATTTAATCACTATTATAAGTGTTCAAAGAGATAACCTTTTACCTCGATACATTTTCTTGCTTTGCTTTGTATTTTTAATACAGCTCGATTAATTGTTCTCGCAGGAATGGCAGCGACTTCCCTTTTCAAATTTTGTCGTAGTACTTAAAGGTCGTGAGGTGCATTTTTAAATAAACGGTTCTTAAGATATCCCCAAAGGAAATAATCTAGGGGACTAAGATCTGGGCTCCTAGCGGGCCATCTTGCAAAACCATTTATTAGGAAATATATAGTAAAGGAATTGGGAAGTAGCTCAATTCCATTGAGGGCAGGAGCTCCGTCTTGCTGCCACCATATTTCTTGAAATACTGCCAAAGGTTGATTATCTAGGGCGTCTAAGACATCATTCCTAATCAAATTTAGATATCGTTCGGAAGTTAAGGTTTGGTTTTTACCTAAAAATATAGTTCAGGGCCGTATTATGGTTAAATAAATATGCAATATTCTGGTAATGGAATTTTCTGTAAGAAACGTCGGCAAATATCAAAGTGGCGATATATACTGTTTTAAGAGTGATAAAAGGATTTAATTAAATTGAAAAAATATCCGTATCCGTATTTAAAAAATTAAGTTGATGATGGTCGCCAAGAGCCGAAACGTCAGATTCAATATTTAATCACACTGAATTATAGAGCAGAAAAAGTGGCCATGAAAACGTGTTTTTTATTTTAAGTTATCTTAACAAATATAGCCAGGAAACAATAGAAACCAAAATTGAACATTTCGGTTTTTTTCGAATATCTTCGGAAATACTCGGAATTTTTAAAAACGTAAACTGCATTTTATTGAGCATCAAATTGCGCAACTTTGCCTCCATTTAACCGATCCTGCATCTCTTACGGTTTCCGAAATCCCAATGATGAGCGTCGAATTCGAGCCACCCTGTACAGGACGGCGCCTTTTCGTTGACCTTGCAGGGTATAGCGAAACTTAAAAAGATAGAACAAATCTGATTGCGCTATCTTGATTTCAATTTTGAAACAAGTTCAATGGTAAAAGCAAACCATGGCTAACTTGATTCGTTTTGGAGATACAGAGTGTTTTTAAAATTTTGTCAATTTGGCCAGGCATTTGTAACTCGTTTGATATAAGAGATAAAAGAAAAATGTAAATAGAAAAGTTTTAGGGATTTCTATTGGATATATTTTTGTTTTTATGATCGGCCCTGTATACAGGGCTCATATTTGGTGGAGATACTTAACCTGGTACAAGGTATCCTCCGGTATATTAATCTGCTGCGCTGTAGTAAATCCCGAAATCCCGCTCTTGGGCTCCCCTACAATTACATTCATATTAAAAGACACGTAAACATTAGTTTTTTTATTAAGTTTTGCGTTAACATTTATTTGAGTGTTTCACGATTCGATTATTAAATTTCTTTAAAACTTGGCACAAGAGTTTGTCATATTGGTTTCTTCAAAAAATTGTCATACATTGTACAGGGGAGCCAATCACACAGGCCTACAAAAAAAAATAATTGGTGTGTGCTAGTCGGGCGTATTATTTTTCGCTGAACACGAATCTGAAGTCAAAATTTGAGGTCAAACTGTAAAAAACCAAATTGCCGGAGCCAAGGGGCACTAGCTTTTTTTTATTTAAAGGAGGTTATGTAGCACCTTATTTAAAAGGCCCTTTGATATTCTATTTAACGCCACTTTGTTTTATAATTCGGCTCAGCCGATCCATACTCACAAGCCAATATCATTAAAACCGCGCATTGTATAGTGTTTAGGCCAAATTTTAAATAGTTGTCTGAAACGGCTGGGCTGATAAAAAAATAAGTGGCGTTAAATAGAGGATCCAGGGGCCTTTAAAATAAGGTGCTACATTAAAATAAAAAAATTGCTAGTGTCCCCTTGCTCACCGTAATTTGGTTTTTGCAGTTTGACCTTCAGTTTTGAATTCAGATTCGTGTGCAGAGGGAAAAAATACGCCCGACTAGGTGGCTCCGACACCCAGCACACAACACTTATTTTTTGTGGGCCTCTGTAATTAAGGCTCTTAAAAATTTACATAGGATTTCCTATGTTTCGCTCGAGCGACTCACCACCCGATATAATTACAACAGTAGGAATCTTACCGTCAAGCATCTAAGTTATTGGATGGTCTTTTGTTGGATACACGCCTGAAAAGAATGGGACCGGTTCGGTCATGGCCCCGGGGTATACGAGCTGAACTTGTTCATCCCTATTGACCCCTATAAACTGGCCGGTCGCCTGAAACGAAATAGAAGAAAAACCCTTTAAAAACCTAAAAACTTCTAATTAAAAACGATGTTTCGGTGCCGTCTGCCACCGTTGTCAAGTTAAATAAAAATAAACAATTAACTAATATTTAAATTGGAAATGATTAAAATTTTAGAATTTTTAATATCGCAAACTGAAAATAGTTTGACATAGGTATCATGAGTGACATAAGTAACTGGTGTATTTATTATTTGTAAGGCAAAAAAGGTGATGAGTTGGTTGATTTTTAGTTTTCCTGAAGTGAGCAAAGGCAACCAAGAGTTATTAAAATTAACTGAAATTGATGCTACACAATTATCTTTATTTAATAATATATACGCACTTTCTCTTATTTTGCGTTTTTTAGAACAAGTTTCCTATGCAAAAATACTCGAGCATCCCAGTTAATTCTATAATTGTTATCAAATGCGTGTTGACAAATTTTTGATTTATAAAATTCTGTATTTTTAATGTAAGATCTGTGTAAATGCAAAACTTTAATAAATATTAATAAGCGTAGCAAAGCGCTTTCGGTAAAACCATCTTCAGTGCTACCTGCAAGCAAGGATTGAACTTTAGAACCGCAAAATACAAAGTTATGTAATTATTTAAAAAAAAAAATTGAGAGATAATTGAAATTAAAAAAATTAAGATTGAGTTTTTTTAAGTTTCAATTATCTCTCAAAAAAAATGTTTTAAACAATTTCATAACTTTGTATTTTGCGGTTCTAAAGTTCAATTATTGCTTGCAGGTAGCACTGAAGATGGTTTTACCGAAAGCGCTCTGTTACGCATAATTAATATTTATTAAAATTTTGCACTGAATACACCACTTTCATTTCTTCTTCCTATTTAATTCTTGGCTAAATTGTTTTTTTTTACTATTCTGAATATATCTGAAATTCTAAATTCAGAACACTAGTAGAAATATTTAGATTTTTATTGGGTTAAAGATTTGCTTTTTATTCTTAATAAAAAAATTATTATATATTATTATTATTATATTGCCACACACTGTATCAAAATATTTAAACTAAATGTAATAAGTCATTAAGTTAACCTATTACTGTCATTAAATTTAAGTTAACACTGTGTTTGTGTTTTTCATGTACCCTTTGGACATAAGTGTTTTTTTCGTTGCGTAAAAAAATAGATGTCCTTTTGAAATTATTTTATAAGTGGCTACCCTAGTTGTCATATTAAATTAAACATTGCCTAAAAGAATCCTTACAAAACAACAAGACAATGTGAAAAGTATCTCAAAGAAGATAAAAAAAATATCGAACACGCCTTTAGTCTTGTCCCCTTTTGTCACCTTATACTTTTTGGGCGAGGACGTGGTTTTTTAAGTTTTAAGCAGGTTTTATCGACTTTAGATCGAAATCTTGAATTTTATCAACGATACCTTTGAACAAAGCCGACATTGGCGCCAAGAAGACCCTCATTAGATGAATAAGAAATGTCGATGAAATGTTTTCAGGACCAAATGTCGTTTTCGGCTTAAAATTGCTTTTTAAGATGGACACAGATCATCTGGTTGTTGTGTTTTTTTTGTAATTGGACATTTTTAAAGTTTTAAACTACTTCTTTTAATGAATGAAGAGGAGATATTACTACAAGAAACTACAATAAAATGGCTGACGATTTAATTGGGCAAATGTGTTAGATGTTTATCTATCCATTTCCTAAATTAATTTTATTAAAGAGTAGTTTACTACTGGTTTTATCTAGTCAATTAATATTAACGTTAATTCTATTTTGAATGAATTTACTATTGAAACCTAAACTTTACTTTTTAGGTATATGTAAAATATCTAAAGAATACACTAATATATGTTTTTTTTTTAAATAATATATTATGCTTATAAGATAAGGACATCTATGACGTCTGTTATCAAAATGGAGTTTGAAAGGTTTAATAAAAAGGAAACCGCCAAACTATATAGGATGTTTCCTAATTGCGAAAATAACTATATTTATTCGAATTAAATACAATTTTGCCTAATATTAACTGTAATTGAAAGTTAATTTAGCCTTAATCAATTTTAATTAGTTAAACCTATGGCGACGTGTGACGCATCGTAGCCAATAATGTTGACAAGAAATGTACGCCACTGACTATTCTTGCAATTTTTATATTCTGTTCTGATATAACAATTAAAAAATAGAACTACTGTGTTTATTAATATTTTAACGTAGCTTGCTTACTTTTCCAGAAAAAAAATCCGTTAAAATGCATATTTCTGGACAATACAAAATTATTAGAAATTTTTTCGTTAAAAAATTAGGTGTCGTAGTTTCTTAATACCAATTATGTAACAACACTATCAATTTCCTACTTAAATAATGTTTATATCTAGTCTATCAAATTTTACTGAAAATGGTGATTTCAAAATTTAAGTTTTTGTATCTTTCATACTTAACCCCATGCGCACTTTCCTTTTGAAACTTAAAGATAAGGCCACAAATTAATAAAAGTTAAAATTACTAGGCCTAGCTCCTATATTAAAACTTTATTTTTTTTCGTTATACCATCTTTTAAAAATTAAAAGAACTATTTTTGTTTTGTTCACTTATAGGTACATTACGGTCTTTTAATCTGTACCCCAGCAGCATTTGGACAGAAGTCCACTTTTTAAATTTTACTGGACAGCAAAAATCTTTAAACTTTAAAATTTAATATTTAATAAAGTAATGTTCTTTAAACTAAGGAAAATAAAATATTAAAGTAAATATTAAAACACATTTCTTAAAAAATTAATGGACAGCCCAAATGCTTCTGAGGTACAGAAATAAGGATTTTACAGTGGCGTAGCTGCTATGGGGCTAGACGGTGCAGTGACTCAGGGCCCCCAAACACAGCGGTCCCCTTGGAGTTGAGAGGGGCTCCCGGACTTATTACTGAAAACAAATGCGGGGAAGGTGACGACTTTTTTTTGCTTTTAAAATATTTTGGGATGGTCAGTAGTGTAGGGCGGCCTAGTTGAGCATAGAGGTAAGTTGGGCAATCAAAATATCTCAAAAACTATCGAGCGTACGCGAAAGCATCAAATAGCCTAAAGAAGGGATTGCGCGAGGAACTCATTGTGCGACCACTAGTGGTGACGCGGGCGATCGAGAAAAGTATCCGTGCGCATTGTTTATTTTGTGATTAAAAAGTAAAAAAAATTGCAAGCCGGAAAATTTTATCTGTGATAGTTAAATGTATTCCAGTCTCAATCAGGTAAGTGTAAATCTTACGTAAATTTATTGCATTTATATATAATTCTAACCGGTTTTCTAATAAATTTACTTTTTCTTTAAAATTCCAGGTTAGGGTTAGTTGAGCTACAGTTGACCAACTAACCCCACGGTTTTAAGTATAATTTTTTTTTATTTTTTGGGATACGGACTTATAACAGTAAGACCACTAGACTCTCCTCAAGATTTAAAAGAGGCTGCAACCCGAACTTTGTACAAGCAACAAAGAAAACGAGCTGACCTATCTAACTTATAAATTTTCTCTGGAAATAGTTCGACCATACCCAAAAGCAGGTCCAAGAAAAGGAGCCAAATCAAACAGTAGATATAGAAAAGCTGCAATTTTAACAGATACAGAAGACATTACAACAGAAGCAAAATAAAACTGCTTAAAAGTTTAAAAAACGAAGATGAATTGATAGGTATTAAATTCAATAGTTAAGATAAGCTAGGTACGTTGCTGTTTTATTAATGAGATTTGTTCTTTAGTCACTATAAGATTATAAATATAAAAAGCAAATTGTCAAAATGTTTTTTTATTGTAAACGTATCTAACATTCAAGCCATAATTTAACTATACTTTCTAAGTGCTTCACTAGCCCCATACCCTTGCCCAACTTATCTCACCTATGGGGTACGTTGGGCATACTTGACTATCTACATTAAAATAGATGTAGCTCCTAAATGCGACTTATTAGAAAGAAATTACTATGGACACTATTAATAAAGGATAAATTGCTAATCTATTAGTATGAAAAGTTTATATGAAAATGTTCAAATGAAGTTTTTTTAATAGATTTTTTTTCTTGCTGCTCGATATTTGCAATAATAGGGAACCCTACTATAGCTTTTTGCCTCACGGCCCCTGCCGACCTAGCTACGCCACTGGGATTTTATAAAAAGTAGTAACATAGTAAACAAAATTTTGTATTGACCATCAGTTGGTGCATCCCCTGTTTGAAAGCTACACAGCTTTTTCGGTGAAGTGGTGCGAATAAACCAATATTTTTACCCCCGAGAATCAAAAGGGAACTTCTGTTATCTAACAGTACCATGGGGATATTTTTCGTCCTTGAAATTGGTAAATCCTAAAACAGTTTTTTATACTTAGGAGTGAAAAGCGACCTATGGCGGTTAAAGTACATTTACGTAGTGACGACAAAAAATATGGTTCTGACAGAATTTGGTCATACCTTCTTGGACACCTATAATCTGAGACAAGACCAGACATTACTTGGTTGACGCTATAATCATTACACCACTGCATCTGCATCTACCGGCCTATGCTGGTTTAAGAACTTCTGGTTCGGACTTCTGATAAAATTTTAACTTTTTTAATCTTTTTTGGTATGGCGGAAGGATGTTTTCTTGTTTGGGAACTTCTTGTTTGTGCCTAATAATATTTTACCTCTTTTGACCATTTTTTTTTGGTCACCTTATCAAAAATGCATAATTATTTTTTCTTGTTTGGTACCTTAAAGGCATAAAGTTCTTTAGTGGGTGTATTAGTCTTGGGTTTAATTAGGAAATTTTAAAAAATATTTTACTAACCAGAACTAACCATGAACCCCCACATATACTCTATAATAATAAGAACTATTGTAATGCAATAAAACTGATACTGATATAAGAGTCTTTACACATGGGATTTATCTAAATTTGCATTTGGCTAATGCGCACTACAACGCTCGTGTAAACTTAAAATGAATATGTCTGTTTATAGTATTAAATTTATGCACACCTTTAGGGTACCAAACAAGAAGAAATAATTATGCATTTAGCTCAGGTGACCAAATCAGAATAAAAATGGTCAAAAGAGGTAAAATGTTATTAATCAATCAATCAATCAATCAATCAATCAATCAATAAATTTATTTTTCAGTTAAAAAGTACATACAAAAAAAAGTACAATAACTGAAAAACACGTCAATAATTATAAAAAAAAGTTACAAAATATAGTTACAAAAGGAAACAAACAGGCTATACATTGTAGCATATAAATAAATAAAAAAAAACATATTGGGTTAGTATATTTTAACAAAAAAAAATTAAAAAATATATATATATAATATTGGTGTCTAAAACAACACAAAAAAAAATAGTACAGAAAACACCAAGACACTTAAAAAATCTAAACTAAAAATTACGTCACAATAGAAATAAAGGTATATGCACACATCCATCCACCCTGGTACAAATTAATACACATCACATAATTAATATATTATTGGTCAACCTTTCATTTCTGACTATTGGTGGCAAAAACAATAATTAAATTTTATCCTACAAAAATTCTTCCAGCGAATAACAATTTTTTTCAATTAAAAAACGCTTTAATCGTCGCTTAAATATTTTTATATTGGCAGAATTCTTAACATCAGCCGCCAATGCGTTAAAAAATCTACATCCGTTGTACATGATGTTTCTCTGATAGAACGCTGTTCGATGCTGTTCAGGTAGTAATAAAGTACGTGCTCGCGTATGATAGCCATGATTTGAGCGAGAGGCCTGAAACGCCGATAGCCTTACATAAACATATGAACAAATTTCCAAAATGTAAACCCCCGCAACAGTCAATATGCCAAGGGTTCGAAAGGCGTCCCGACAAGACTCCCGCCCAGTCAATCCTGCAAGTATCCTTACAGCGTACTTCTGTATCAGAAAAACACGATGCACCTCCGAACTTGCCCCCAATTTAATATGCCATACCGAATGGAGGAGTGAACATTGGCATAATACAAACTCAAGAGAATATCCCTGCTGCAATGATATGACATGAAACGCAGGGCGTAACAGTTCCGGCGTAGTTTTGTACATATAGTATTAATTTGACTATGCCACTGAAGCTTACTATCAAACACAATACCCAAAAGTGAACAGTCTTCAGAAGTGGTAACAGAAGCAGACGGATTATTCTCACATAGTGTTAAGGAGGACTGTGGCTGTTTAGAGCACGAAAAAACCACAGCCTTAGTTTTATTTGTATTTAAAGATAGTTTATTTTTTTCCGACCAGTTTATAGCGCGTTGATATACATTCTCTGTAGTTGTCTTTAAAATATGAACATCTTTTTCAACTATTAGGACATTTGTGTCGTCAGCATAACATATGGTTTTTACAGCATGTGAAACATTATTAAGGTATTGTATGAGATCATTAGCGAAAATAACGTAAAGCAAAGGTCCGAGAACGGACCCTTGAGGAACCCCCAATTTTATGGAAGCCAGCTGACTTCTTACCCCATTTACGGAGACTGATTGATAGCGTTCCGAAAGATATGAATTCATATAATCATAAGATTTGCCCCGCAGTCCATATCTATACAATTTATGCAGAAGCAGTTGATGATTTACCATATCAAATGCTCGACTAAAATCAAGAAATAAACCTAACACACATAATTTGTTATCAAGAGCATCAACAATATTAACCTGAAAGTCTGTCTGGGCTGTTTCGGTGCCTTTACTTGGCACAAAACCATGTTGTGCATCAAAAAGTAAGTTATTGCTTTTAAAAAAATTAAATAATTGATCCTTAAATGCCATTTCAAAAACCTTAGAGATACTAGGAATCAAGCTTATTCCTCGATAATTAGAATATACGTTAGTATCACCCCGCTTATAAATCGGAATAACAGTCGCAACCTTGAGTTTTTGGGAAAAACTGCGGTACTAAAAGACAGATTAATCAGAAAAGCCAAAGCATTGCTAAGCTGTAGCGCACATTGTTTTAACAAGTTATTAGAGATATTTTCATTACCCGTCGAATTAGAGTTTTTAAGCCGCTTGATTAGATATACTACTTCCATATTACAAATTGGCGACAGAAAAAGAGTTTTTGAAAAAAATGGAATATTCTTGTCCAAAAAATCAAAGTCACTGACATCAGCGGTAGTGGTAAGAAAAAAATCATTAAAATTATTTGCAACTTTTTCGTCAGATAATTTAATATAACCTTCAAAAATTTCGATGCTTTGGTTAAAAGTATTCTTAGGGGTCCAAACAAGAAAACACCCTTTCACCATACCACCTAGGGTACTGTGTAAAATTTTTTAAAACCAAATTAAATAAAATAATAATAATAATTCTAAAAGTTGTTAAAGTTTTTACTAAATGTTGTAGATGGTGTATTTCTTTCACCTAAATTAAATACTTTTAACGAATCGGAAATCCACATTAAAGCCAAGTAATAAAATCAGCATGAATTAAATGTGAATATTCAAATTAGACCCATTATAATATAATTACTATTCAAGTATTAAAACAAAAACACGGCAAGTACAAAAAGAAAAATGTAAAAATATTTATCATTAAGATAAATGAGCTTAATTTTCATAATGGTATTACATTATAAAACAAAATACCTACCAGCCATTTTTACTTACACTTACACTAGACCTCATTAAAACAACTTATGTAGTCAAGGACCTTTAGATAAGCTAAAGTTACATAATGAATTAAATATTTTGTGTGGTGCGTTCTGGAATTAATTATAACCGTACTTTTACTATTTGTCTCTGAAAATGATTTAAATAATAAATTTTTGTTTCTATTTTTAATTCACTCGCAAATAAATTGGTATCATTGGACTCGTCAAAAATCTTTATTGCGACAATTGCTTGTCTAAAAGAAATTGTCGTTTTAAAAATATTAGCTAAAAACGAAAATATTCTTTTTCCAATTGATTTTATTTCTATTCTTTAAACTAGTTAAATTACACACAACGTCTAAAGTCTTGGACCTCCTAGCATTTTTATACTTCTAATTTAATTAGAAAAAATTTTAAAGGACTAATTTAAAGTGTGGTATATGTTGATTTTAATTTAGTTAATATTTTGAGTTCATATTTGTGGCTAAAATAAAAGAAATACCAAAAAAAAACAGTGAAAATTTATAAATAACGTTTATTGCAACAAAAATTACCTATATGACAATAGAAAAAAGAAAATACAGCTTATACCCTGTGGGCCCTCCCCTACTTCTAAGTAATAAGTTTACACATCTGGGTATGGAAATGATTAAATTATTAACTATTTCCTGCGATATGCGGTCCCATTCTTCTACGGCGGCTACCGCAAGTTCTTCCTCGATTCTAGGTAGTAGATTTCGATTGTGGATAGCTCTGGAAACAATATCTGACTGATTCTCAATTGGATTCATGTCTGGGAAATTAGCTGGCCCCTCTAATCTGTTGATTTTTCAGCATTAAGAAGCTCATTATCCATGAAAATGAAATTCTCTCCAGTTTCATGGCGGAGGAAAATGACAATTGGCCAAATAACATTTTCAATGTAAATTATGTATGCGAATTAATGGGGTTCGACGATTGTACATTATGCCCCCCTAGAACATTACTGTTCTTTCTTGATAGGGGACGACTTTACGAGGATAGTTGAGTCTTGACTGACGCCCTGGCTCTCTCCATAGTCCAAGAATTTTGGCGTTGTGTGTAAATTAAATTAGATAGGCTTGGAAGTACATGCTCTGTTACTGCAACCTACTCAGGTTTATTGTGTGTATTGTGTTTTTGTCCAACCACATGTTAGAGCACGCTATCCAAGCTAGTCTGGTTAAAAAATCAGACTTCACAAGCTTAAGACTGGCTCTTTGGTTAATCTTGCCGCTTTGAGTTTTTCCTCACCCAGCTTTGCAAATCGCAGACGACAAAGTGCTTTACAAAATCATCATAGGTGTTCGGCGGTTTGTTCTTCCTGGAAAAACCTGCATAGGTTCTCTTCTGCCAGGCCTATAGTTTTCAGGTGTTTATTCAGTCTGTAATGCACCTCTAAGTTGACTCACCATTATTCTTACTGCCTTCCGGTCGCAATTTAAAGAGACTTTTGTAAATACCGGTGAGTATGATTTTTTCCCTTGACGCTGTTCTAAAGTTTTTATCCACCAGTCTTGAGATATTTTCATTATCCGTGATCCAATAGATTACGTTACTTGGCATGCCGGAATACCAAAGTAGGGCAGCACTCACCTTTGCCAGTTTATCAGCTTCCTCATTGCCTTAGTGTTTCTCGTATTCTGGTACTTACACTTTCAATTGTATTTTTCTGACATCAAATAAGGTTTTTAGGTTATTGGGTCCAATCCTGGCCCTGATGCAATATTAGAAAAGGTCCTAAAAACAAGTAGGCATAAGTAAAAGAATTTTTAAAAGCACCATATTGATTTAGAGTTTTAAAAGGTTGAGAGATAGAATATAATTAACAAAAAGATTAAGAAATAAGTGTTTAATTTAAATTTTAGACTTAGGGTAGTGGTTCTCTATTTAAATTATTGAAGTTCTTTTTACCAGAGGTCAATTTCTGTGGCACTTTTGGTAAAACCGTAAATTTTATTTTTACAGTTATAGGATATAAGACTTATTGGATATGTGTTTAAAATCGCATAGGCCCTTTTCTACCATTAATTTGTTTTTTAACAAATCGATAAAAATGGAGATTAGGTAGAGATGGGTATACCATGTGGTATATGTATTTTCTTGAAACTGCCAGTAGAATTAAATTTAAAAAAATATATGTAGGCTGTTTCATTTAAAATAGCAAGGTTTGGAGCACTTCCGGTTAAAACGGGTGTCCAGCATAAAATCTGAAACATCAGAAATCTGCATCCTATTCAAGCATACAGCCGACCAAAATTTCAAAATCGTGTAACACTGCTCAAGAAAATAACAGACTTACTAGTAATCTAGTGGGCATCCGGTATATTCCAGGGGGAGCAATTGTCCCCCCAGAAACAACAAAAAACCCTTTAATGGGGTACTCTTTAAAAAATAGATGGTGATCCTGCAGAGGCTTACTTTATGCACATTTTTTTAGTGTTGCCCCTCCTAAAACCATATTCTACGTTCGGCCCTAAACCTAACCTAAATTCGACCCCTCTGGAATATGGTTCTGATATCTGGAAAATGGCGTTCTCCACAACACTGAGCATTCTTGATCTTATTCAAAAAGAGCTGTACGCCCTATTAATGATCCCTTGCGTACAAAGAGGCTTTCTTCTCTGCCCATCGTTGGTACTATCACGGCTTCTGCTCCGAGAAATTTTCTAGTATAATTCCCCCAGTTGCAGCTTCCAACAGAGAAACTAGTGGTGCCGCACGTATGCATCAGTATATGATTCAACTAGACAGGCTCCGAACTTCTCACTTTGTTCGTTCTTTTATTCTCAAGTTTTGTGATTGTAAAACTTGCGGCCTGCGGAGGTCTTCCCTTCCTCTTTCCAATATTTAAGTTTTTAAATCCCGTGATAACAAACTTTCTTTCCTCTCTTAAGAAACCCACGGTATGTATTTAGGCTTTTAGCCTTCGTGGATTGTACAACGATATTTTTTTGTGTGGATGGTTGCATATTTACTATTATACGACTTTGACCTACAATTACATAAAAAAAAATAATTATTAAAATTTAGTAGGTACTTTTACAAAGCTACTAAAACATGGTAAATAGAGAACGTACTTTATAAGATATTTCTTTTTCAATAATACTATACTTAGTTATAAGCATTTACTTTAAAACAACTGTGTATCCGATTACCTGAGTAAAAGGCGTGGCCGACATCTCACCTGGTGGCTAAAGCTCCGCCTTTCGAACGCGTTATCGTTTACCAACCTGTTCTGGAAAAAATTATCGTGTTAACAAGCTTTTCGATGCCAATTCAAGATGGCTGACAAGAAACAGACGCCACTGGATCTGCTTGTTGGTTGGAGTTTGTTATGTTTTTAATCACCATCGTTTTAGATAAAAACTGTTCTGTAAAGTTTAGTATTGTTTTCTTTAACTTGATATAAAAGAGGTTATTCACAGAGACGAACATGCGAACGAATATGGCAAAATGAAAAATAAGTCACCTTTAGTTTTTGTCACTTGTGATCACAAAAGGTCATAAATAACTGTAATGTTTATTTTATTTTAGTTAACACGATAGAATCACCAAGTAGGTTATAAAAATTACTTTACACAAAAATAAAAGGTTTAAGTCTTATACTGACCAATCGCTGGTATAATCCTAATAGTTTAAGATCCGGCTATATGAATGGACCCCTCATCCTTTTTCTGAAGAATATTTTTTTAACAATAAAAGTTAATAATAAATAAATTCCCGGGGTGTAGGCCAACCAGGTATAAACAGCTAACATAGGGTTTTTACTGTAATTTCTTTTTAAAATCAAACACGTAAACATAGATTTTTTTTATAACGAATCTATTGGTTATAGGGTAAGCTCTTAAAATCCTAACCTAAGTTAGGGTTGGTGAGATTTAAAGTTTTTAGGCTTTATAAGAGGTTTAGGGTAAATATTAAAAAGGGTTGGCCACTGCATTTTTCAAAAATAAAAATTATTTTCTAAATCTTCGTTTAGTTTGGAACAAATTTGATCTTTTGTTTGATGTACGGTTTTCGCGTAAATAAAGAGAAACCATTTCTCGGCATTGGCAAATTCATATCTAATTTTAAAATTAATAGGAATACAAACAGTTTATGCCAAAAAATCGTTTTTATTTATTTACGCAAAAACCGTTCGTGAAACAAAAAAAAGTTAAGAGATAAAATTTGTTCTAAACTAAACGAGGATTCAGAAAAAGATTTTTATTTTCAAAAATGCAGTGGCGTACCATTTTTTCTAAAAAAATATTTACCTAACAAAACCCTAACTTAGGCCAGGATTTTAAAAGCCAACCCTATGCCATTGGATTTGTAATAAAAAAACTATATTAACGTGTTTGATTAAAACATAGAAAAAATAAATGACGCTAAATACGTACCTTTGTGTTGTGGCATTACCTACATACATAAACTTTTCATTGATATAAATTTAAAAAGAAAAAATTTTGAAATAATTCAAGTCTTATTTTTATTTCTTATTTTTTTATATTAGGCCAGCATATGGTTTACCAACCACCCGGAAATTTATTGTTTATAATATTGCTAAATAAATATTTCGTCAGAAATACACTTCTCCAAGAAATTAACGCACCAGCTTAATTTATTCCATAAGCTTCAATACAAAAATGCTTTAATTTAAATGGCCATAACTCTTTTAATAATTAACTTATTAAGACAAGTAAAAAAGATAACGTTAAGGAAACTTGAAGCTATTAGTTTAGCATAACCGTTGTTACTTACTGTTAACAATACATTCTACAGGATGGTTTTTGGCAAAAATAAATAATTTTTATTTATCACTGTGTAATGTGCCGTTGAAAAGCAGCAATCTTGTTTGCAAATAAATTATACCCTTACCTAATTCTGATGTTAAATCATCACAAATTTGATTACTTTCTTTTAACAGCGCATCATACAGAGAGATTAAAAACTGTTAATTTTTGCCAAAAACTATCACCCTGTGAAATGTATTGTTAACACTAAATAACAACGATTACGCCAAAGGTATAGCTTTACCTTTCCTTAACATTATCTTATTTTAATTGCCTTGATAGCTTAATTATAAAAGAGTTATGGTCATTTAAATTAAAGCATTTTCATATTGAAACCTATGGAAAAAATTGGTTTGGTGCGTTAATTTCTTGGGAAAGTGTATATAGCCAAATCTTGTACTATTACTTTATGTTTTGAAAATAAAATAATATTTTAAAAATACCGATAGCATTTTTCCTTTTAACTTCAATTTTAAGTTTAACTCTCACTCATCATGTAGTATTTCTTTAAAATATGTAATAATAAAAAATTATACATACAGTTTTAATTTATCCTTTCAGTAGAATAATCCCCTGAACAGTCATAATTTTCGTATTTAACAAAAATCTTGATTGTTTACTAAGTGATTTATATACCCATGGTGAAAGTTTCAAAAATACTGGTTGACGACCCTGTAACCAAGCTGCTTTAAGCTGACCATTGAATGAGTTAGCTTATTATACTCCAAGTAAGAAAAAAAATACCATATCATAATTACTTTACATTTGTAAAAATGTTAACAAAAATAAGTAAAGAAAAAGTGTTCTTATTGGCCTCTTTTTTTTGTGACCATAGTTGACTTGAACCAGTGCAATACATTCCGATTTATTTGTTTGTATCTTTATCATTTTCAAATAAAAATTATTTCACCTAAGCATTGTGTTTATTTATATTATTAGGAATTATTTTTATTTGTTTAAAATCCTTATATCAAACGATGAACCTTAAATTTTCAGACTGCCATCTAAAGACTAGTACTAGTATTGCAGAGTACATACATCGTAGTTAAACCAAATAAATAGGATATTTAGTATTTAAAACAAATAATATTTTTTCAAATTAATAGTATCAAAGAATATACATTTGTTTATTTTTCTCTCATACCAATCCCCTTTTAAATAATTTGTTTCACCCTACTTGCTGTTACATATCTCATTAATTGAACAACCACTCCCCAAAACCTCTCTCATTTATTAAAAAGTTTCATTTCACTAACTCGTCAATAGCCATAGTAAAACTATCAATACCATAACGTACATGATTCTCTTCGTTAACAGCGTCACGTGACTTGATAATTAAACAAAAGCACTTCGAGACAAAAGCCAAACGACGTGCATTTTATGGCCCTTCGACACGTGACTTTTTAGAGTAGCTATTTTTTTCGTTTGTCTCGGTTTAGCTATAGTATGTATGTGGTAAGCGTGCTTTTGAGGTATGGTATAAATGTTTACAGGGCCTTTGTGTACGTACGCACTGAACAGTTTCAATCTTACCCTTAAAATTTTTACATTTTTGATATACAATTCGATAAATGACAGGAAAGTATACTTAACATCCAATAAAAACATAATTTATGCCATGTGTATATCAAATACTCCAAATGTCAGCTATAGCTTAGGAGGTACCACTCTTTGTGACCAGTGCTGATTGTGTAAGTCACTTTTCCATCTTCTACCTTTATTTTTCTTGGCGTCTGTTTTTCTCTTTTATACAGGGTTATTCAAAAATCGATCACGAAACTTAAGAGGGTGATTCTACTTGACAAAATAAGGGTAGAGCTTAATATAATTTTTTTCAAAATGTCATTCGGTTTTAGTTTTTTCGCCATATTGCATTATTTTTAACCAATCCAGTTGATATTTGGCACACAATTCGAGCTTTGCAGATTCTAAAATTTTAAGACAAAAGTACTATTTTAAAAACCGTCAGAGGGCACTTTACCTAAAACTTAAAATTTATTTACATCATAACTTTTTATTTTGACAGATATCGCAAAGCTGGGGGCGTAATTTTATAGACAATTAAAAACTTAAAAATAAGGTACTCTTTATTAAAGTCGATAAACCTGTTTAGGCACCAATAAACATCAAAGTTTTCATCAATTTTTATTAAATTACCTATATACATACAGGGTATCCAGTAACTCAACCAACAAACTTTACTTACTATTCTACAACAGAAAATAAGAAAAGAACTTTATATAAACATATGTCCTAAACGTCCGTTCTTTTAAACTACGGTGTGTTAAATATTTAAAAAAAAACTTTTTTTTAAATTTTTAACACCTCGTAGTTCAAAAACTAAGACGTTTATGACATATCTTTATATGAAGTTTTTTCTTTTTTTTTTTTGTTATAGAATCGTTTGGTTAAGTTTGGATACCCTGGATGTATGTAGGTAATTTGATTGAAATTGATGAAAACGTTGATGTCTATTGGTGCCTAAACGGTGAGGTTTATCGACTTTAATGAAGAGTACCTTATTTTTAAAGTTTTTGATTGTTTATAAAATGGCGCCCCCAGCTTTGAAATATCTGTCAAAATTAAAAAGTTATGATGTAAATAAATTTTAAGTTTTAGGTAAAGTGTCCTCTGGCGGTATTTAAAAAAGCACTTTTGTCTTAAAATTTTAGAATCTGCAAGGCTCGATTTGTGTGCCAAATATCAACTGGATTGGTTAAAAAAATGCAATATTACGAAAAACCAAAATTAATTAAACTTTGACGGCTTGTAACTCAAAAACGAATGACATTTTGAAAAAAATTATATGAAGCTCTACCCTTATTTTGCCAAATTTTGTAAAATCACCCCATTTGGTTTCGTGATCGATTTTTTAATCACCCTGTATATGAAAGTAAAAGAGATAAATATGTTACACTCGACGGAATAATTTTTCTATAGGTAAGAACCCCTCTACTCAAACCTTCAGATACTATGTGCACCTGGCTGTCCAATCAAATACAAATTAAGTTTGGGAAAACCTTTAATTGTCTAAATCTAACTTTTATAGAGTTTACCTAATAATTTATTGGTCATTATTAAAGATTCTTAGACAGAGTGTTTTATTTCTTTTTAACAGAAGTTGATGTTTATACTTTCCAATTTTTCTTCGCTAAAAAGTAATTTTTGATGATGATAAAAATTCATATTATAAATTCGGTTGAACCTAAATAGACAAAACTAAAACCCATTATGAAACCCACCACCAGTATTATGTTTCTACTTATAAGTAAATTGTTTTTAACTCAATTATTACACTTTATTAAGCATTGTTAACTTCTTGTCTTATTTGCAAAAAATAGGGTTAGCTACTAAACTATTCTCTAGATATTCTTAGACTATATAATAATTTAGCTGACTAAGCTGGCCAGATGTATTTCTGTAGCACCTTTCCTTAAAATCCTGGCTTTTTTCAAAACCAGTCGTGAAAATTGTCTATTTAGCATTGAAGTAAGATATCACTACCATTAAATGATATTAGAATCCAAAGCTTATAGTCACGACTGCATTAGCAGATTATATGTACAGGATGGCTCGAATTCGACGCTCATCATTGGGATTTCGGAAACCGTAAGAGATACAGGATCGGTTAAATGGAGGCAAAGTTGCGCAATTTGATGCTCAATAAAATGCCGTTTTTGCTTTTTTTTTTAAAAATTCCTAGATATTCGAAAAAAACCGGAATTTTCAATTTTGAATTCTATTGTTTCCTGGCTATATTTGTTAAGATAACTTAAAATGGAAAACACGTTTTCACGGCAACTTTTTCTGCTCTATAATTCAGTGCGATTAAATATTGAATCTGACGTTTCGGCTTCTGGCGACCATCATCAACTTAATTTTTTTAAATACGGACCTGATATTTTTTCAATTTAAGTAAATCCTTTCATCACTCTTAAAACACTATGTATCGTCACTTTGATATTTGCCGACGTTTCGTACAAAATTCCATCACCAGAATATTGCATATTTATTTAACCATAATACGGCCCATGAACTGCATTTTTAGGTAAGAAGGTAAAAAAAAGAATAAACTTATTACATATTCGTAATCTTTTTATTGCAAGTCATTGATATCTAACAGCGGAAATTACTTTATTAACCGAAAATTTCTGTTCTTATGATATCCCCCAAGGAAATAATCTAGGGGACTAAGATCTGGGCTCCTTAGCGGACCATCTTGCAAAACCATTTATTAGGAGAATATATGGTAAAGGAATTGAGCTACTTTCCTTCCATCGTGGGCAGGAGCTCCGTCTTGCTGCCACCATATTTCTTGAAATACTGCCAAAGGTTGATTATCTAGGGCGTCTAAGACATCATTTCTAATCAAATTTAGATATCGTTCGGAAGTTAAGGTCCCTTCGTAAACGAAAGGTCCAATAATTTTGTTCCTCCACATACCAATCCATACATTAAATGAAGTTCTCCCTTGAATTCGTACCTGCTGGTTAGTTTCTGTTAATAAAGTAATTTCCGCTGTTAGATATCAATGAGTTGCAATAAAACATTATGAATATGTAATAAGTTTATTCTTTTTTTACCTTTTTACCTAAAAATGTAGTTCAGGGCCGTATTATGGTTAAATAAATATGCAATATTCTGGTGATGGAATTGTCTGTACGAAACGTCGGAAAATATCAAAGTGGCGATATATAGTGTTTTAAGAGTGATGAAAGGATTTAATTAAATTGAAAAAAATATCAGGTCCGTATTTAAAAAATTAAGTTGATGATGGTCGCCAGAAGCCGAAACGTCAGACTCAATATTTAATCACACTGAATTATAGAGCAGAAAAAGTGGCCATGAAAACGTGTTTTTCATTTTGAGTTATCTTAACAAATATAGCCAGGAAACAATAGAAACCAAAATTGAAAATTCCGGTTTTTTTCGAATATCTTCGGAAGTACTCGGAATTTTTAAAACGCAAAACGGCATTTTATTGAGCATCAAATTGCGCAACTTTGCCTCCATTTAACCGATCCTGTATCTCTTACGGTTTCCGAAATCCCAATGATGAGCGTCGAATTCGAGCCACCTATACGTCTTTATTGTCTTTAGGATCGAGTTCATCTCTGCACAAAATATTGTTTACTTCAATAGAAATTCCTAAGCGCTTTTCCAATTCATCCTTAAGACTTAAATAAACCTGTTAATGTATATAACTATAAATATTTCTATAGTTGTTTTCAAGGTGACAGCAAAAGAAAAAGAAGTATTATAGTATTATTATTAAAAATTAAATTATACATAAGGAAAGAATATGAATTTCGTATTTGCAAAAAAATCACCAAAGGTTAATAATAGATTGATTATTTTCTTCTCGAAATACCTTAAAAAAATCTAATTATTCCTCCTAAAATATCGATGGACCACAGGATTTGGAATCAACTTTTTTCTACAGTCTTCCATTAAACTTTGCTATTGGCTTAGTGGTTTTTTTTTATTGACTTATTAAGTATAAATTTATAGTAATATTTAATCTTTCGGAAAGTCCTACTAAAACTATCCGTTTTTACGTGTAATCGTAACAGACTGTCTAAAGGATTTCGTGAAATATTTAAAAGGAAGACAGACCAAAAATGTACCTTTTAGTTCCATTGCAACTTCTTTAAAAGGTATTTGAACCTTGTGAATAATCCTTTTGAAAAGTGACTTTGACAAGCAGAAACACATTTTATTTATATCTACAGCCACTTTTAAATAGCTTAGATTTGTTTAAAGCCAGCACTGTATACCATTATCGTTTTACGATTGTATCAGTGGTGTAGCTAGAGCAGCAGGGACCCTGGGGCAAAACAATAAAGTAGGGCCACAAAAAAATATCCCCATTACTTTTTACTTTCTTTTACTTTTCGCTTTCTTCATGTATTTTTATTCATACTAACCAATTCTTCAAAACGAGAAAAAAAAGGCCTTCCCCTTCATTTTCCTCGCATTTGTTTTCCAGTGTTTCTGTACTTACGCCAAGGGGCCCCTATGCTCCGAGAGCCCTGGGGCACTGCACCACCTAGCCCCGTAGTAGCTACACCGCGCTGGATTGTATAGACAGTATATCAGGCATAACGGGTGCAACAAGATGCATAGACTATTGCTTATAGACACATCCAATCTGCCGTACAACTTATTAACCGATCATACCACAGATTTGCGATTATCGTTTCAAAGGTCAAATCTAGTTAAATTGGAATTCATTGCCTGAAACACTAGTGGTATTCTTTTGAAAAACTATTAGTTTCACGGCAATCAATCACTTGCAACTCATCATGATCATTTGATCACGCGACAGATGCAATATAAAATATTAATAAAGATTAAGAATGAAGTTAGCCACATAGGTTCCAAAATAATAGTATTAGTTTTACTTTTATCAGTTCTATTATTTTCACTTTTGGTTTGTTCACTGATCATGTCTTGAATGAATACCACTACTGTTATCGTATCTAGAAAGTTATTATTATCGTCTTAAATCTTTAATCTGAAGCAGTTGATCTATTAATGATCTATGATCTTCTTTTAGAGATTTCTACATTTTTACTAACGAGCTGTATTAGTAATTTGCCTTTTACTGCTCTACTGTGTTAAAATTTTAAAGTAATTTTTATATTTAAATATAGCCGTGTCCATAATTCTTTTGAAACCCCTGAGGCAATACGTTTGTTTAAGTACAACATTTTACCAATAAATATTTTGTATCCTGTAAGCAGATAGGTGCTAGTCGCTTTCTCTTCGAATCTTAGACTATAATGTTTAAAATGCAAACATAAGATAGACTATTGCCTATAGACACATCCAATCTGCCGTACAACTTATTAACCGATCATACCACAGATTTGCGATTATCGTTTCAAAGGTCAAATCTAGTTAAGTTGGAAATTTATTGCCTGAAACACTAGTGGTATTCTTTTGAAAAACTATTAGTTTCACGGCAATCAATCACTTGCAACTCATCATGATCATTTGATCACGCGACAGATGCAATATAAAATATTAATAAAGATTAAGAATGAAGTTAGCCATATAGGTTCCAAAGAATAGTATTAGTTTCACTTTTATCAGTTCTATTATTTTCACTTTTGGTTTGTTCACTGATCATGTCTTGAATGAATACCACTACTGTTATCGTATCTAGAAATTATTATTATGTCTTAAATCTTTAATCTGAAGCAGTGATCTGTTAATGATCTATGATCTCCTTTTTAGAGATTTGTACATTTTTACCAACAGAGCTGTATTTGTATTTTGCTCTTTTACTGCTCTACTGTGTTAAAATTTTTAAAATAATATTTTATATTTAAATATAGCCGTGTCCATAATTCTTTTGAAACCCCTGAGGCAATACGTTTGTTCAAATACTATATTTTGTATCCTGTAAACAGATGGATGCAAGTCGCTTTCTATTCGGATCTTAGACTATAATGTTTAAAATGCAAACATAAGATCGCAAGTAAAAACTAATAAGGTTTTACAATATTCCATTAAATTTACTGACTTACTTGGAAAACATGGTATACTACATAAAATATTGAATAAAAGATATTACACCATATTATTAAACGGCTCAGTATATTTTCATGGAATATTACAATATCTTTTCAAATAATTCACACTTGCGACCGTATGCATGCCTTATACATACGAATATATCCATTCAAAGGAAGAAGTTACGACTTGAAGTATGAAGTAGACGCGACACATGTTGAAGTTGTAAAATGAACTTTAAATATGTTGGCGTGCTACGAAAATATTGCCTAAATTGTTTAAAATGAAATTTTATGCATCGTGGAATAGAGGTTATTTGAATTTATAGGGGTAAGTGATATTGTTCGTCTATGTCAATTAACCTCTGCCGTCATCTTAAAATTATTGTATAATTAAATGGCTTATGAAAGATTAGGAATATTAGGTATGATAAAATTTAACAATATTTCTGACGTTACTCAGGGCCGGATCTTCCATTAAACATAGTAGTCAACTGCCCAGGGACCCCAGGAATGATATGATATCAATTAAGGTAGAAAAGTATCTTTTTTCGATGTTATTAGAACGGGGATGACCTTTTTTTATCTTTAGAAAAAAAATTAGTTTAGGTCTACTTTGCCTCCATTATTGTTATCTGAAAAAGGAAAATTACTTTTTTCTGGTCTTCTATTGTAAGGGTGATTCATTTAGAGGTACTTTTTCTAGTGGGTATTTTTAGATAGATAAGAGGGTCCAACTTTCAAACTGTTATGGTATTTATCTTTAGTACTGTTTGACAATTTATCCTGAAAAGACTTATCCCCGGCACAACGTCTAAAACTTGTTTAACTGTATTATGAAAATCATCATTTACCGAGAAATGTAAGATATAGTAGTTCTTCCGTATGATAATAAACATAACCTTATAAAGTTATTTTTTAATTCTTTAAAAAAAGTACCTCGTAATGAATCACCCCTTATTTACAAAGCGGCCCGACAGCTCCATTGCCTAGGGGCCCCGACAAAGTTAATCCGGCCCTAGTGTTACTTTATATTAAAAAGAAACCTTATAAAGTCTAAGATCAAATTGAAAGCAATATGCACCTATTTGTTTATCGGAAAAATACTATTTTATATCAAATATAGTATTTTAACAAAGCTACTGCCACAGGCTTGCTTAACAAAATATGTTCAATACTATATTTAAATTTAAAAAAAAAAATTAACCTTAACATTTTTGTGACACCCCATATAGTGACAAGTCCTACTTATTATATATATTTTAAGGCTAGTTAATAAAATACGTATTTTAAAATAAAACTAAACCGAATGTACCAAAAATTTACAAAATTTCCCCTGGTTTCATTTAGAAAATTAAAGAAAAAAAAAGAGTGATATATTAGTTCTGTCCTGTAAAGTAAATAATATGCCATTGTAAAGGATGTGTCAGAAATATAATAGCATATTACATAACAAGTGTCGAAAGTGATATATTTCACACGAGTGGGAATGTTGTCGCATGACGCAATAGCCGAGTTCGACAATACCACGAGTGTCATATCACTTTGGCAAGTTATGTACAATATTTTCTACTGACCAAAAAATATTTATATACTGAAGATCCTAAGTTAGTTTTTTAATATCATTAATTTCAACACAGCTAGATAATCTGACAAAGATCAGACGTAAATCAATATCAGTGCCATAAAATCCAAATAAAGAAATTACATCTTGGGTTGTATGTAAAAAGCATGTATTTTAAATTTTATTATTTTAGTTACATTACAAAAGTGTTATTTCTTTATTTAAAGTTTTAAAATTTTGTAAAACACCTTATAACTAAACAAAACACTAAATAAATATACATTTCTGAATAATAAGTAGAACCATAGAGTAAAGGAAATTATAAGAGTTATCATGGAATAGCGGATTTAAGGAGAGGTCATGCGAAAACTCCCAATATAATTTTATTCGTTTCTCGTTAAAATACCGCCAGTTAGTCATTTCAGTAAAGCTTACGTGTCTCCCCACCGCTGATGTTACACGAGGCGAGGCTTCGACCGACGCATTTAAAGTGTAAACTGGAAAAATGACAAGCCTGCCGCCAAGCCTGCCGCCAAGCCTGCCGCCAAGCCTGCCGCCAAGCCTGCCGCAAAAGCGGTACGAAAATTTTAGCATGCCATGGTTTCTCTTATCCGTTGGTATGTTACTTTATGGTAGAACTTACAGTACCGAGTGGATTAAATTAAATTTCAACTCTGATTTAATGGCAATTCCAATTTTATCCTACCGTATCTTATCCTTTTACCAAGGTATGCATTATTTAAGAAAAACAAAAGAAATACCACCTGGTATTTTGTGGTTAGGTTAAATTCTTACAACCCGGGATCCCTACTTGGCACTCGCAGTACTTACATTGTTTAATGGGTTGCCTATTATTATTAAAAGCATTTGCTATAAAATATTTTCTAAAATTCTAAACCGATAAACCCCTAAACATAAAATTAAAATTAATATAATAATAAAAAAATGTCTGTTATGACTGCTAAGTAAAAACTTTCAGATTGTTAAAAATATGCAGTAAATATTTCTTTAACCAAATTTAAGCATATGTCGTATGTACTTTTCAACACTAGTGTTGAAATAGTATATTACATTACAAGTGTGGAAAATGACTAATTTCACACGAGTGGGAATATTGTAGCTACGAGGCGTTAGCCGAGTGCGACAAACCCACGAGTGTAAGAAAGTCATTTTCACACGAGTACTGTACACTATTTTTCCTACGACTAGAAATTATTCACCAAAAAATAAATAAATTAAAGTTTGTCTGTTCAGAAAAAATAAAAAACAATTGAGAACTTTGCAACACTAGGGTGATATTTACTTTGCAACACTAGTGTGATATATACTTTTCCTCACTGCTATATTATACTGTTTTGACAATATTTTTACATCGAAAATCACCTACCTAGAAGCATTATATAACTTTTATCATTTTGGAATTTAAAAAAGCCCTCACTTAATAAAAATTGTATGGTTTTGTTAGGTAATAACGCTAATAGTTTTATACGGTTTTCTGCTATTATAAGTGATTTTTAAAAATTATCGATTCTTACATATTTTAGACACTCTTCTAAATAAAACGTAAGTGGTGCATATCCAAAATATTCCGTTTTTTAAAAAATATCAGTAAATAAACTTACGGGACCGGGGAGTGAAAAGGGGTGCTGGGTGGGGTAAAATTGGTAAAACGAGTTAATGAAACTGAACATCACATATAAAATTAAGTAAAAATAACAGTTTTTCCTCATATTTTTAAAGAAAAAAATATGAAAATTGTAAATGCATAACCTAAAGTCCAGAAAGTAAGGAAAAACGACTCCCAAACGTCAGTTACCATGCAAAATATGGAAAGCATTTGGCAACGTCGGAAGGGTCTGATTCTATTTATGAATGGATAAAAGAAAGTGGATTCATAAAGTGTGTGATTAGCCTTAGGTTTAATTAGGGATTAAAAAAAAGATTTAACTAGTTTTTCACGAAGAAAGAGAGGAAGAGAATTTGATCTATAGGCTTTTTTCTCTGGCGCTTTAGGTCGAACGGTCAAGCGGCAAGGCTGCCTCTATAAAGTACGTGCTCAAAGGTAGAAGGGAGATTTTTAATTTGATCTACTTACCTGACAACACTGTGCCAGTCAGTGAAAGTTGTTTTTTGTGGTTATGTCCATTTTTGTTTATGTTTTTTATTTTTCGTAAATTTTAATAAATATAAAATAAGATGATTTTCGCTAATTTGGTTCTACCGTTTAAGGTAAATAAAAAGTTTTTTTACTGTCACTACAATAAATCTGTCACTTGCAAAACCAATAGCAGTTTTTAGAATGACATCATATATATGTATCACACCAGTGTTGTAAAGTACTTTGCAACACTAGTGTGATATAACGCATTTTCTATGCATGAAATCAGTGTGCTATTTGCTATTTTCACAAGTGGTCGTAGGAAAAGTAATTTTTCAACTCTAGTGTTGAAAAGTAGATTCCAACACGCGTGTGATATTATTCGTTTTCTGAATAAAAGTAATTTTTAAAATTTAAATATAGCCATGGGTCCTCAAAATTTTCGTTCTCAAGATACAGGGTATTAAACATTTTAAAAAGCCCAAAAAATTCTAAAACACTTTTTTGATTAAAATTTTTGGACTAGATATAAACGTTATTAAAATAGGTATTTATTGTTGTTGTTAAAATTTTACAACCCGGGATCCCTACTTAGCATTCACAGCTTTCGACACTTCCATTGTTTAATGGGTTGCCTATTATTATTAAAAGCATTTGCTAATAAAATATTGTCTAAAATTCTAAACCAATAAACCCCTAAACATAAAATTAAAATTAATATAATAATAAAAAAATGTGTGTTAGGACTGCTAAGTAAAAACTTTCAGATTGTTATAAATATGCTGTAAATATTTCTTTAAACAAATTTAAGCATATGTCGTATGCACTTTTCAACACTAGTGTTGAAAAGTACTTTTCAACTCTAGTGTTGAAAAGTACTTTTCAACTCTAATGTTGAAAAGTAGATTCCAACACGCGTGTGATATTATTCGTTTTCTAAAGGATCAAGGGGTGCGTTTTATGTCATTTTCATATGTGGTGGTGGAAAAAGTATTTTTTTAAATTTAAATATAGCCATGGGTCCTCAAATTTTTCGTTCTCAAGATACAGGGTATTAAACATTTCAAAAGCCTTAAAAATTCTTAAACACCTTTTTGAGTAAAATTTGTTTGACTAGATATAAACGTTATTTAATTAGGTATTTATTGTTGTTGTTACATAATTGCTAATAAGAAGTTATACCTGTTAAATTGTAAAAACAAATAAATGACTAATATTTCTTGTATGGTCCAAGATTATGCAGTATAGCGGATTTGTTTTTCTAGAAAACTAAACAAGCCACGTAAATATATAAATATAAAACAAAAAGGTTTATTTTTTAAGTGTTTCATCCGAAAAAAAAATAAAGAAGTTGCAAAAAAGTTAGTGGCGTACATTTTTTTGTGAATAACATTTCCTAAGATGCGTACCAGCCCGCCACTGGTCTCACTAAGTGAAATTGGTTTAGGGTCAAATAAACTTTCTATTTTAACAAATACCACAGCCAAATTTTATTAAAATCGAATGAGGCATATTTCAGATGTTGGTCCAGGTGAATAAAGTTAAGCAAATGCAATCACTATAGAATTGTCTTTATTTTGTTCATGTGTTTATTTGTATAGTTTATCTTATATTATTTTAAGTAAAAGCATTTGCTTTACTACATTCACCTGGCCCAATATTAAAAACCCCATTTTCTTTCTTTTTTTTAGTTTAACACCCTGTATTTTAGAAACAAAGGATCTATGTTTATATGTTTTTTTTTCATAGAATTGGCTCAAGGATACGCCCTTAATTTTTCTTACCGCAATTAGGAAAAACCCTCTATAAACCAAAATGATAAAAATAATGCGAATTACGACTTTTAAAACTGTTTATAAGCATTTACACATGCGTTTTACTTAAGTTCGAATATTGATAATGCGCATTAAAGCGTTTGTGTAAACTTAGTAATTGCCTAGCAGCTTTAAAGGAACTAAAATTATTATTACTTTAAAAACATTGTTTAAAAAATAGTGGTATATATTAAATTAGTTTGTCAAATTTTTAGTTTTGCCAGGTGCCGGTATCCATATTATAAAAGATTAAAAGTCATTAAAATAAGTCATCGATAATGTGTGTTTCTGTTCAGTATCCTCGATTTTGAATAAAAAACGTTTCCCATGGAGTCTTCTGACGAGGAATTACCTGAATCCATTCTAATAGCAGCCGAAATAGCAAATTTAGATTTTTTGCCGTCCAAGTCAAAGTACAGGTACGAGAAAGAATATACAGCATTTACAAGCTGGTGTGGCGAGAAAAAAATCAAAAGTATAAAAGAAGAAGTTTTCATGGCATATTTCGCGGAACTTGCTAAAACATGTAAGCCCAATACCTTATGGTCAAGGTATTCCATGTTAAAAAGTGTTATTAGGATCGAAAAAAACATGGATTTAGGCAAATATTTCAAAGTTACATCATTTTTGAAGAAGCAAAAAGTAGGATTTAGACCCAAGAAGGCCAAAATTTTCTCGAAAGATGAAATAGCAAAATTTATTAATGATTCTCCAAATGATGTCTATCTAGCGATAAAAGGATTAATGAAAATTAGCATTAATAATATTGACGATAAGGAAAATCTTTTAATTGTAAATATTCCAGACTCCAAAAATAATTCCAGTCGAAGTTTTTTCATTTCCGAGGAAATTAAAAATGGAAAATATCTAGCTTTGTATAGAAAGTATTTCAGTTTACGAAAGCCCGAAACACCACACAGAAGATTTTTTGTTAATTACAAAATATTGGCTTGTACTGTCCAGTGCATAGGAATAAATGGTTTTTTGCAAGATTCCCTTTAAAATAGTTGACTATTTACATCTTCCAAACCCCTACAATGTTAGCTAATTCGGATGAAGGCATAACGAATATTAAAAGACTTGAAGGTTGGAAGTCATTCTCTGTTGCGGAAGGCTACCTAGAAAGCTCTACAAGTTTCTAGACGGACTTATCAAATAAAACATTATCCCAAAATTCATCTACCTTTGAACACAGCAAAACGCACTTAAGGCCCATTGTACCGTCTTCTAGCAAGCAACAATGTGTCTCTGTTACCTGTAACGACGACCGGTTCAATTGCACCTCAACGGCAATCTCCAACTCCGCAACTTACCCACAACAACGTGCCTCTGCGATTCATTTGCAAAATACTACCAACTGTTCTTTTACCATTAATGTTGTAAATAATAATGAGCTGTAATGGTAAAAATACATATTATGAAATGGTTGTTTAGTTTGACTTTTTCCACACACTCGTAGAAGAAATAGCGTTCCTAACACGTGCCGAAAGTATCTTTTCCGCACTTGACTGCAGTCACATGCGGAAAAGTGGCTCTTTCAGCACTAGTTAGAAAATATACTATTAATTACTGTAAAAAAACATGCAAACTTCTTAAACACAAGATGCGCCTATTTAAAAAAACCGTTCGGCCAATAATGATTTTTTTGGTTGAAACAATAAAAATTTTATCAATTAAAATTTACTTAAAACTTATAGTAAAATAAAGCTCCTAACAATATTGCAGGTTTTTTTTTAAATAAAGCAAATATTAGCAAACAAACTTTATTAAGGCATTAAAGAAAATTCTAATATATATACCCTCTTAAGAAAGTATACGAAACATGAAGTTAACTGCGGAAAAAGAAAGTTTTCTAAAGTATACACGGTAATATTTTTAAATTTAGGTGCCCTTAAAGGGCTTTTAAAACAGGGCTGCTAAGTAATTGAGAAACATGGTCTTAATTTTTATTAAAAGACCGGGGGTGAAGGCAAAAATGTAGGCGATTTGAAGATATAATTCAGAGGCGGCTTAACAAATTTTAATTAAAATAACTTTCTGATTTAAACTAAGCATAAATTAAAAGGGTTTACAGAAGGATTCCATAAAATTCTTTGTCTCTCGGACCACTTGCAACGTTTTTCGGTTTTTGCGTAAACCTCCTGCTTATCTAACAGTTAATGTTTGTAAATTTAATAACTTTAAATTTCAATAATACTACTGTCTTGAAGTTTTATTGTCTTTATTTTTAACTGATACACGACGTTTTGGATGGCATCTATTTTCAACCGTTTTCAAGTGATAGCTGTAACTACTCCTAAGAAACTGCGTCTTATATGCTATGCGTTGTTCACCAAAGCTTGACCGATTTTTTACGGTTTACCAACGGCTGTCAGATATTTGGTATGTCGATTGCGTAATACATTTGTGTTGTTTAAAAGCACAGCTGCTTTCCTAAATTTCCTCTATTTCCAGTGATCTTCTTTATAAATAATTTTGGCCTCCGACCAATATATGTGGTGCTGTTATAAGCACGCATGTTCAGCCACTCCCGATCTCGACATTTCACCTCGTTTCGTATATTTTTTTGTAGCCTCTTTTAACTCTAATTTCTAGTGAGATCTTTTTGTTCTTTTCACCAAAAATATTACGAAAACTGTAAAATATACGTCACAAAATGGTATTGTATAAACGTATTTTTAGCTGACCAAATACGTTACCTGAAGTACTAGGCGCTTATCCGGTGTTAAAATATAGAATTTTACTTGTTTGTTTGGATGTCTTATCAGTCTTGAACCTGTAAATTTGTTGAATGATTAATGTTTTCACCTAGAAATTATTTAACTTGCAGATTTGAACCTTAAAATTATCACATCTTGTGTTTTTTTTCTTTAATATTGGTTTACTTTTTTCTAAATATTACCTAATTAAATGTATGATATTTCATTTTAGGTATATATACAAAAAAAAATTTAAGTGCATACTTTTTAAAATTTAACAAAGTAGTCTTATTTTTTTGATAATTTTTATCGTAAAATCCAACATTTAATGTGTGTATTACACTCAAACAAAAGAATAATATTAACGAAGTAACACAATCACAACTCAATCACATTTATCGTTTCATCCAGAATTCAGCTCGTGGCTTACCCCGGTGATCTACATAATAACGACGGCACCAGTAAATCCATCGGGATATCCAGCCAGGACCATCTCCCATAGGATTAAGGCTCTTTTATTAATTGAATGCCGAGCACGTCTCTCTGTCATTGGCTACCACTTCATTTCGTGGACGTGTGATTAAAATAACAACGCCTTTTAGCGGATTCTAGATAAGAAATGTCGGTACGATAACTTAAAGATGTGGTCTGAAAATTATTGACAGCTCTTGGCACAAATTGACCTGACTGGAGGTAAGAGTCAGCTATAGTCAGCTTACCGAATTTCTCTCCAAACATAGCCTTTTAAAGGGTGTTAGTCAACACACACATGCGCTACGAAAAAAAATGGAAAAGTACTTATTTGTTATGTATCATTTTTCCAATAATTATTCACTTCACTTTGTGAAAGAATTTTCATTATTCTTTTAGTATTTTCGAGGATTAGCCCTTACAAACAACCAAAGTTACAAACTTTACTTCTTTATAATATTATTAATGATAAATATCAAAAAAAAAAAGGTTACCAAATTCGTTGCTTTTTTTTATCTACTTAAAAAAGGTTTTGCAAACCGGACGCATCGCCGATTTTAATAAAATTTGGTATGACGTTGTTTTTGGGCGCTGATTACGAATCCGAAAAATTTTAGTCGGACTTGTTTCGTTCTCGAGATAATCATCATCAGACTTGATAACCAAAACTAACCTAAATTCACTATTTCTCTTCTTTCTTTTGCATTCAATTGTTGATTGAAAGCTAAATTGGTACTTAATGTTTTCTCCATAAAATTGCAAAGCTTCGCTTTCATTCATTTCGATCGCAGTAGCCTTGGTACCGCCAAAGCTACTGCGATTTAAATAAAAGCTTAACAATTTTATGAAAAAAATGGGTAAAATAAATAGAAAAATGTGGTTTAAAATGTGGAAATCAAATATTAGGTACCAATTTAGCAGAAAAATTAAGAATTTGAGTGCAAAAAGAAGGGGTAAATAGTTAAGGTTAGGTTAGTTTTGGTTATCAAGTCTGATGATGAATATCTCGAGAACGAAATAAGTCCGACTAAAATTTTTTTATGATTCGTATTCAGCGCCCCAAAAAAAACCCGTATATCAAATTTCAATAAAATCGGTGATGCGTCAGGTTTGTAAATAATTACCAAGAAAAGAACTTGCTTCGGGGAACAATGAAACCCGGGCAGCCCGCGTGGCGAGGCGAACATTCTACTACTGAACCACTGAGGCTCACATGGAAAATTCGTTCAGCAGATACTTATAGTTTTCTGCTGACTTCATATAAATTTGCCATTATTTTTCCAAAATTTTGTCTAATTATTATAAAATAAAATCTAAAACACCCCTAAATACTGCCGTTTAACAGAAAAAGACCGTATGTAAATAGGCTTATAATATACATATACGGTGTTTTCCGTTGAATGGGAGAATAGTGTAGCTTTCTGAAACAAGTGGTAAGTTATAATGGAATTGCACGGTTTGCAACAACTGTGCCATATAAATAAAAAGAAGCAATTGCTTATACTAATAAAATTTGAAGGAAATGCTTTTGCTTCTACGTATAAGCAAATGCTTTTGCTATATTTTTCTATATCATCAGCATTTGCTATACTTATAACCAAAAGCATTTACTAAAAATTTTATAAGTATAAGCATATGCTCGTTTTTATTTATATGACCTATTATTTGGAAAAAATAAATAAATCTAGATCGGAAAATCTAACGATAATAATTAGTTATAGCGAAATTGATTTAGAGTAAGATATGGTGTGTTTTATAAGGCATCTATAAATTACGTGAGCTGTTTTATTAAAATTTTGGATCCTCCTTCCTCCTTGGTAAGATTTGGGGGATTTTCTTAAACCTCCCCCTCCCCTAAGACTACTCTCACATGAGATTTTATGGCAAATGCAGAAAGTAATTTCCCAAACCAAAATCAATTTTGTTGTCAAAAAACTTACGAAGAGCAAAAAAAGGCCTCCATCCAAAAACTACCACTGCATCGCATTTTCCTAGAGACGCCTGCCCCAAAATTCGTTTAATTGTTTTCTCTTTCTGTCTCCACAAAATGTACATAATATTTTCACATATCCCCCCTCCCCCATTGTGAGATTTGGTTATATTTCCCTTAAACTTCTTTCCCCTTAAATGTCTCACGTAATTTATGGACCCCCTAAGTATTATATACTGGTAAATATAGTATTACTTTCACTTATTGTTTGTTTTTAAAATTCCCATTCAATTTTACACATTAGTATACATATACATCTTTGTGGAATTTGGCATGAAGAAAATGCAATAAAACGAATGGTGTTAGTTTCAGTTGTTTATTTTAAAAGTAATTGTAATTAGATAATTTAATCATTAATTATTTAAATATGAAAAGTTTTAGACCAAGAGCAAAGAATGTCCATTTTAAATCAAGATTGAGATTATTAACGTAATGTCTTATGAATATATCTATAATTAAACACGTCTTTGTCTTATTTTAATCACTTCTTTTAACGTCTTATCGAACACGTCATTTTTAAGTCCTATTTAACAAGGTAAAAGTCCTCCCTGTCCAGCGTATTGGACTTTAAAAGACAGGACTGGACCCTACATCCTTTTCATCATTTATAGTGCGGCCCTGCACGGTAAATCCAGAAAGGTTAATGGTTTTATTGCATCCCAAGCATAAGTAACTTTTTTAGATCGTGAAAGGAACTATACCGTATCATGAAAAACGTAAATAAAAGGCTTAACGTTATTTACGTTACAGTATGCGAAAACTCCCAGGATAGAAGATAACTAGAGATGAAAGCGCATCACAGAGATAATATCTTTTATTGGGCCGACCGCGGCCTGGTGTCGGTGTCTCTATCGCTTAATTGAAATGAGGAATTATGAGCCCTTGTTGATTGGCCTGACGGAGTTAAGTGGGATTGTTTATGAGAACGTGATATAAATAGGGGTTTTCTGTACCTACTGAAAATTAATTGGCATTTTCAGGCATTAGTATGTGTAACCATATCTTTACTAGATCGTACTAGAAAGGGTGTAGGTTATTTTTATACAGTTTGATCTAAATTAGTATTGCATATATTGGGATTTAAAAATTAATTAGAAAAAACAGAATTATTGGAAATAGGTTGAACACGTGCAGCTTTTCAGCTCCCCGGAAAAATACCTCTGTCGTAAGAACTTTAAAAGAGCCGAGTTGAGATGGGTGCAAGTTCTGGTTCACATTTTTTCAAAACTACTGCTGGTATGCCATTCAGTCTAGACGATTTCTTGGTATTAAGAGAAGAAAGGAAACCCCGAATGTGTTTCACCTTAAAAATAATATCGGGCATTTTATGAGGAACTTGGGCAATAGCTGGAATTGGATGATTTACGAAAGGGTCAAGAATTAAATTAGCAGCAAATTGTTTATTAAATAGGTCTGCCTTCCCTTTAGCGGTAGAAATAATTTTATCTTTGAAAGTAAGTGGCGGAATAGAACTGCTACAAAAACTTCTTCTTATGTTTTTTTGCAAATGACCAGAAAGATTTATTGCCATTTGAACAAGAAATAACTTTGTTTCTTTATGTTATAATCGTAGGAGTCTTTGGCTTTTAAAATTGTTTAATTGTAGTACTTTCTTGTTGAAATCTGTCCTCGGTTTTTTGGACTAAGATCCTGTAGAAACTTCTTGTGAACCTGAACTTTCAATGATCTAGCTTTATCACAAGATTTAAAAACCAGGGTTTGTTAGTGGATGGTTTGGATTTTCTGATTTTGTGTGAAATACAGGTTTTAATGCTAAATTGAATTGATTCAATCAGTTTCCTGCAAATTTCGGAAGGATTATAAGAGAAAAAGCAGATGGAATCCCTTTATATCCCTTAATTGAAATTAGGAATTATGAGCCCTTGTTGATTGGCCTAACGGAGTTAAGTGAGATTGTTTATGAGAACGTGATATAAATAGGGGGCTTTCTGTACCTACTGAAAATTAATTGGCATTTTCAGGCATTAGTATGTATAGCCATATCTTTACTAGATCGTACTAGAAAGAAGTGTAGGTTCTTTTTATACAGTTTGATTAAAATTGGTATTGTATGTATTAGAATTTTAAAACTAATTAGAAAAAAGAGAAAAATATTGGGAATAATTGATTGGCATTTTCAGGCCCAAATAATTGTAGCCATATCATTATTAGATAGAACTAAGAAGAGTATAGGTTCTTTTTATACAGTTTGATCTAAATTGCTATTGTAAGTATTATATAGGGTTTCGAAAGCAATCAGATAAGAAAAACGATATTTGGAAAATAAAGGACATTTTTATTACTATTATTTCTATTTTGCTATTTAATTGTGTAGTTACAAAAATATTTATTGCTGACTTTTGTTATTTGCCTAAAAATATATTTTTAAAATCTTTGGATAATCCACAAAGGTTTAATGCCTATAGATTAAATTATTAGATTAGATTAGATTTTTTATTGACTACGTTTTGTAGAGATACAATTGTAGCAAGTCATACAGTATCTATAAATCTTATAAGAGATATCTAATATGTATAATTTATATAACATAAAACATAAAATAAGTAAAAAGTGATTGACCAATATAGCACAAAAAAGATGCATACATGTATGCAACTTGTTGTTATATAAATTTTACATATTAGATATCTCTTATAAGATTTATAGATACTGTATGACTTGCTACAATTGTATCTCTACAAAACGTAGTCAATAAAAAATCTAATCTAATCTTTATACTAACAAACCGTGGGTATTTTAAGTCAGATAAGAGAAAGTTTGTTAACACAGAACTTAAATACTTAAAAATTTGGTGGAAAGAAAAGACGCGAGCAGCAGGTTCCACATTCTAGAAACTATAGAGATAAAAGAATGAACAAAGTAAAAAGTTTGGGGCCGGCCAGTTAGACCGCATAGGGAAGCATACGTGCTGCACCACGAGTTCCTGTTTTGGGAACTGCGAGTGGCGTATTATGCTAGACAATTCTTCAGAGTAGAAGCCATAAAAGTACATATAAAAAAGCAATAAACCCCCACAGCCCAACGATCGACGGGAGAGGAAGCCTTTATGTAAGTGAAGGATAATTGATGAAGCGACTATCTCTTCTTTGAAAGAAATCAAGAATGCTAAGGTTTGTGGAGGCCGCCATACCCGACACATAAGAACAATATTTCAAAAGGGGTCGCTTTATAAATTAGAAAAAAAAAATTTTGGCTCAAAAGACAAATCAAAGCTTTTTAAAAGCTGCCGTGGCTATAGATACAATGTGTTTATGCCAGTTAAGGTTATTCTTAAGTGTGACCCCCACAAGATTAAATGTGTCTTTGCTCTGCAAAACTTAGCCGCTTATAAATCAATTATTTTCAGCTTTATATAGAAAAATTAAATAATGGAGATAGAGTTCCAGAAGTTGAAACTCTTTTATTAAATACTGGATTGGACTTTTATTAAAATTTTTTCCTATAGTACCTTTTACAAAGGAGCTTTCGTACATATTTTAAAAAGCCTTATTTCTGTTTAACACGTTACTTAACTTGTTGACTAGACTAAAATTTTTAAAAAGCAAGGATATTTTGATTTTTTTCACATACATTTAGAGAAGCTTTTTCAAGAAATTAAACCTTTACTGTAATTAAAAAAATTGTTTGTTCTTTATTCTGGTACGTGTTAAACCCAAAGGTAATCATAAAGTTGATTTTTAAAGCTAAACCGACCCTTAAAAATAACCGAAATCCCCCAACATTTTGTTACAATGTTTATCACCATTAGTCCGATGCAAGAGTAATACAAGCCCGGCATCTTGAGGATATAAAAGTGATATTAATGATCTCAGAGGTGATAAAGTACCGAAAGAAAAATAACGGCTTGATAAAGAGAAATGAATCTTTGCTTGGTGGGTGTAAGTCATATAAACGCTATAATCTTTGCTGGCTTTTTTGTTCTTTAATGATCAAATTATGGTGCCAATAATGTAAAAAAATAGAGGGTTATCCTATACAGGGTGTCAAGAAACTCTATTGATAAGTCCTTGATAAAAAAAGACTTAATATGAATATACGAGGTATCCAAAAAGTATCTGACCTGCTTGTGTATCTCTCGTTGGCATTGGTTTTCATCATCGGGCGATTGGCATCCTTAAAAGTAGACCCCATTTAATGAACAACAAGCTTTTACCGTTGCTTTTATTTTTTTAAACAGTCCTGAAAGTCAGATTTTGGAATAGTTATAAAAGTACTCTCGCAGCATTATCTTTAACTGTCGTTTTATCGTCGAACCGATGGCCTTTGAGTGGTTTTTCATATTCAGGAACAACTAAATGTCACATAAGGTTAAATCAGAACTGTAAGGAGGTCGACGAAGTAGTGCAATTTTGTGTTTCGTGAAAAATTGCTGTACAAAATCCAATGGTTCAGTCGTTTTTACCCATAACAAAATTTAAAAAAGTTTCTTTTTAAATAGTTAACACACCGTAGTTCAAAAACTAAGACGTTTAGGACATATTCTTATATAAATTTATTTTCTTATTTTTTAATGTAAAATCGCCCCGTAAAGTTTGTCGGTTAAGTTACACCCTGTATGTATGTAGGTAATTTGATTGAAATTGGTAAAAACTTTGATGTCTATTGGTGCCTAAACGGTAAGGTTTATCGACTTTAATAAGAGATACCTTATTTTTTAAGTTTTTGAATGTCAATAAAATGGCGCCCCCAGCTTTGCGATATCTGTCAAAATAAAAAGTTATGATATAAATAAATTTTAAGTTTTAGGTAAAGTCTGGCGGTATTTAAAAAAGTACTTTTGTCTTAAAATTTTAGAATCTGCAAAGCTCGATTTGTGTGCCAAATATCAACTGGATTGGTTAAAAAATAAATGCAATATGGCCAAAAAACAAAATAAAAATTGAACTTTGACGGCTTGTAACTCAAAAAGAAATGACATTTTGAAAAAAATTATATAAAGATTCACCCTTATTTTGTCAAGTAGAATCACCCCCTTCAGTTTCGTGATCGATTTTGAATCACCCTGTATAGCAAAGGCCCAAACAACATAATGCAAAAATGCAGGTTTCTTTTATATAAAAGGATTCACATAGGGTTTTTTTTATATAAACTTATCCATGTCATTTCAAAGCAAAAACATAAAAAATTTGAAGACGGCATTAAGGGTTTTGGCCCAATTGCTGACTTTAATTTTAAAGAAGAAAATGCCTAATGAGGGGTTAACCTATAAAAAAAAATTGTACGTGTCTCATTTATCATTTCTTTAGATATTTTTGGGCTAAATAAATATAATATATTTTGTTAATAAAAAAGATGACTTATTTTTTCCCTTTGTTTAAACAGAACCATGATACCTTGGAACTTTTAAAGTTTTGAAATAAGGCATTTAGTTAAGGCTAACATTTTCTTTTAAGCGACGTTTAAATAAGAAAATTAAATAGTTGTTAAAAAATGTGTAAAATTTATTTTTTAATACAATGGCTGATAACTTAAATGTCCAATTTAGCGTTTGGTTCCTTTTCAATTAGCATCATCCAACTCACCTATTTAAAATTTAATATAATTCTTTTTGGTTTCAAAAACTTCTGTTTAATTTCATATGGTTTATATGTCTGTAATACATAAATCATATCATAATTTAATAACACTCTGGATTATTTTATGGATTTTAAGCGGTTAATCAAAGATGTTCCAAATAGCAACAAAACAGCATTAAAATCACATCTGCTTACCAAATTAAAAACACGGAAGGAAGCACCCGCGGGGTGGCATTCAAAACAAACTTTTTATGGGAAAATTATGACGTATCACCAAAGAGAGACATAAAACTGTTATTTGGAGTTAGTTAGAGCACATTAAATCGTAATAAATCATGCTAAATTAGCGGTTAATTTATGAATCGGGGTGAGAGGCATAACTCGTTTTAGTGCTCGTAATTCACCCCGACTTTTCTTGGCGTTTTTAGACGTGTTTATAAAACAATTAGGAAAGAAAATAAATTTGCCTTTATGACTAATAAAAACAAGCTATATTTCGGCGTTCTGTAATTTAAGGACCAAACTTTCTATTTACAGCTTTTTAAATGGTATTCTGAGAAACTGAACTTCCCTAAAAAATCCATATTTCGTAGTACTGTTACCTCTTTTAATAATCTGCGAAAAGTATCAGTAAAATATGTTTGTTTTTCTACAACCTTTATAGAAAATAGACTTTTCTTCTGGGGAAGAAAAACAGAATTTTTTTCCTAAAGAAAAATATTTATTTTTTTCCGGGGAGAAAATTACCTTCACATGTAAGTAACTCTGATCAAGACCCTGACTAATAAAATAACATCTTTTCCCGTAAACGTACAGACTTTCTTTGGCCTCAGCCCATAGGCTTGTCTCTTCAGGAAAGCTACCCGTTTAGAAAACTTGTGTCTACATTTTCTTTAAAATTTACGCATAAATGTAACATACTGTATTGGCTCCAAAGCGTAAATACCTTCTCCTCTTCTTCCTCCTAGAGTTTCGGCTTTCTTCAAAAAATACAATTTTACATAGATCGTCATCTTTGGCAATTATTTGGACATGGTTTCCTTTTATCCCCTGCCTAAAGACCTTATATTCTTATTTGGTAAAATATTTGATGATACTAGCCTTGTGGATTCCAAAATATTCTGAGGAATATGTCGTCGTCTTCAGAGTCTACATTTTGCTTTGGAATTATAATTTTTTTTGACCGAATAAAACTAAAATATATATATCAATATTCATATAATAATAAACTGACTCATAATATATCTTTTAATTAAAAATTAATTATTCGAAAAAGAAAATTGCTCAATTTTATTATACAACGTGTTCAAGATAAGGAGGGCCAGTATTGGCATCTTAGAAATGTGAAGAGATACAAAGTCGGTTAAATGGGAACAAAGTTAAAGTTTTATGTGCCTAATAATTTGCTGTTTAAAAGTTTTAAAATTCCGAGTATTTCCGAAGATAACCGGAAAAAACCGAAAAATTGGAAATTTGATTTATTTTTTCCTGGTTTATTTATAATCGGATATTAAAACGAATAACACTTTTCCGTTGCCACTTTTTCTGGTCTATCCAATGGTTAAGTTTTATTTATTATACGACGTTTTGTTTTCGTAGAACCATCATCAACTTTAATTTTTAAATACGGTCCCAATATTCTAATATTAAAATTTAAAAGCTGATTTTTATACAAATTCAATGATGTATCACACATTGAGATTTAATCTTAATACGGACCTGTATTTTTATAAATTTGAGAAAAATAATTAACTTTGCATCTGTAATTAATAAATTTCTTTAATAAACCGAAAATATCTTAACAAAAGCCCGTTAGCATCGATAACTTACATTAGTATAAAATGTAGTGTTATTTCGATATTAAAATATCAGGATCGAATTAGAAAAATGTAAGTTAGTGATACTAAGGGGTTTTTGTTAAGTTTTACTTTGTTTATTAAAGTAAATTATCAATTTAAAATGCGGATTTAATTTTTTTATTTTTAGAAGTACATGTCCGCATTAAGATTAAATCCTAATGTGTGATACATCATTAAATTAGTATTAAAATCAGTTTTTAAATTTTAATATTAGATTATTAGGACCGTATTTAAAAAATAAAGTTGATGATGGTTCTACAAAAACGAAACGTCTTATAATAAATAAAACTTCAGAAAAAAGTGGCAATAAAAAGTGTTATTTGTTTTAAAATCCGATTATAAATAAGACCAGGAAAAAATAAAACAACTTTCCAATCTTTGTTTCTTTTCCGGATATCGTCGGAAATATTTGGAATTTTAAACTTTTAAAACAGGATCTTATTAGGCATATAAAACCTCAGCTTTGTTTCCATTTAACTGACTTTGTATCTCTTCACATTTTCAAGATGCCCATCCTGGCCCTCCTTATCTTGGACACGTTGTATATTTATCTCAGTCAGTAACAAAAAATCTAGATACTATTATACTAGCAAGAGATCTTTGATCTTTCCAATTCATTTTACTTTTTATAATTTTTAATTTACTTTAAAAAATATATGAAAAAGGTTTATACACACACACACTGATAAAAAACATTAGCAAATTTATATTTAAATATCAAACATATCAAATTTTAAATTCAATATCCTCGAAAATTTGCAATTACTACAATAATTCGTAATAATTCGAATTATTCGAAAAACATTCGAATACTTCGAAATTTGTTGAATTATTCAATTTTTTTGAATTATTTGGGAACTTTCGAATAATTCGTAAATTCGGGTTTCGAATCGAATATTGATATTTGCTTCAATACGAATAATTATTCGTAAAATCGAATTATTTGCACACCCCTACTGTTTACCTATGTCACATTTGTAATAAAACCAGAGCTGTACGACAAATACAACAACAAGACAAAAACCACCAACCTAAACAAGACCAAACAATTATGACTATAACATACGTATGTATTAAGAAACTTCAGAAAAGATCCGCAGAACTGCTAACAAGTATAACATTAAATCAGCATTTAGATTCCAGACCACTTTGAGGAGCATTCTTACAAAGACGAGACCGGACAACAACACATCCAATACCAACTGTATCAACCAAATTCCCTGTAAATGTGGTAAAGTATACTTTGGGGAAACAAAAAGACCACTAGAAATTAGAGTTAAAGAACACAAAAAATATACGAAACGAGGTGAAATGTCGAGATCGGGAGTGGCTGAACATGCGTGCTTATAACAGCACCACATATATTGGTCGGAGGCCAAAATTATTTATAAAGAAGATCACTGGAAATAGAGGAAATTTAGGAAAGCAGCTGTGCTTTTAAACAACACAAATGTATTACGCAATCGACATACCAAATATCTGACAGCCGTTGGTAAACCGTAAAAAATCGGTCAAGCTTTGGTGAACAACGCATAGCATATAAGACGCAGTTTCTTAGGAGTAGTTATAGCTATCACTTGAAAACGGTTGAAAATAGATACCATCCAAAACGTCGTGTATCAGTTAAAAATAAAGACAATAAAACTCCAAGACAGTAGTATTATTGAAATTTAAAGTTATTAAATTTACAAAAATTAACTGTTAGATAAGCAGGAGGTTTACGCAAAAACCGAAAAACGTTTCAAGTGGTCCGAGAGACAAAGAATTTTATGGAATCTGCTGTAAACCCTTTTAATTTATGCTTAGTTTAAATCAGAAAGTTATTTTAATTAAAATTTGTTAAGCCGCCTCTGAATTATATCTTCAAATCGCCTACATTTTTGCCTTCACCCCCGGTCTTTTAATAAAAATTAAGACCATGTTTCTCAATTACTTAGCAGCCCTGTTTTAAAAGCCCTTTAAGGGCACCTAAATTTAAAAATATTACCGTGTATACTTTAGAAAACTTTCTTTTTCCGCAGTTAACTTCATGTTTCGTATACTTTCTTAAGAGGGTATATATATTAGAATTTTCTTTAATGCCTTAATAAAGTTTGTTTGCTAATATTTGCTTTATTAAAAAAAAACCTGCAATATTGTTAGGAGCTTTATTTTACTATAAGTTTTAAGTAAATTTTAATTGATAAAATTTTTATTGTTTCAACCAAAAAAAAACAACGGTTTTTTTAAATAGGCGCATCTTGTGTTTAAGAAGTTTGCATGTTTTTTACAGTAATTAATAGTATATTTTCTAACTAGTGCTGAAAGAGCCACTTTTCCGCATGTGACTGCAGTCAAGTGCGGAAAAGATACTTTCGGCACGTGTTAGGAACGCTATTTCTTCTACGAGTGTGTGGAAAAAGTCAAACTAAACAACCATTTCATAATATGTATTTTTACCATTACAGCTCATTATTATTTACAACATTAATGGTAAAAGAACAGTTGGTAGTATTTTGCAAATGAATCGCGGAGGCACGTTGTTGTGGGTAAGTTGCGGAGTTGGAGATTGCCGTTGAGGTGCAATTGAACCGGTCGTCGTTACAGGTAACAGAGACACATTGTTGCTTGCTAGAAGACGGTACAATGGGCCTTAAGTGGCGTTTTGCTGTGTTCAAAGGTAGATGAATTTTGGGATAATGTTTTATTTGATAAGTCCGTCTAGAAACTTGTAGAGCTTTCTAGGTAGCCTTCCGCAACAGAGAATGACTTCCAACCTTCAAGTCTTTTAATATTCGTTATGCCTTCATCCGAATTAGCTAACATTGTAGGGGTTTGGAAGATGTAAATAGTCAACTATTTTAAAGGGAATCTTGCAAAAGACCATTTATTCCTATGCACTGGACAGTACAAGCCAATATTTTGTAATTAACAAAAAATCTTCTGTGTGGTGTTTCGGGCTTTCGTAAACTGAAATACTTTCTATACAAAGCTAGATATTTTCCATTTTTAATTTCCTCGGAAATGACAAAACTTCGACTGGAATTATTTTTGGAGTCTGGAATATTTACAATTAAAAGATTTTCCTTATCGTCAATATTATTAATGCTAATTTTCATTAATCCTTTTATCGCTAGATAGACATCATTTGGAGAATCATTAATAAATTTTGCTATTTCATCTTTCGAGAAAATTTTGGCCTTCTTGGGTCTAAATCCTACTTTTTGCTTCTTCAAAAATGATGTAACTTTGAAATATTTGCCTAAATCCATGTTTTTTTCGATCCTAATAACACTTTTTAACATGGAATACCTTGACCATAAGGTATTGGGCTTACATGTTTTAGCAAGTTCCGCGAAATATGCCATGAAAACTTCTTCTTTTATACTTTTGATTTTTTTCTCGCCACACCAGCTTGTAAATGCTGTATATTCTTTCTCGTACCTGTACTTTGACTTGGACGGCAAAAATCTAAATTTGCTATTTCGGCTGCTATTAGAATGGATTCAGGTAATTCCTCGTCAGAAGACTCCATGGGAAACGTTTTTTATTCAAAATCGAGGATACTGAACAGAAACACACATTATCGATGACTTATTTTAATGACTTTTAATCTTTTATAATATGGATACCGGCACCTGGCAAAACTAAAAATTTGACAAACTAATTTAATATATACCACTATTTTTTAAACAATGTTTTTAAAGTAATAATAATTTTAGTTCCTTTAAAGCTGCTAGGCAATTACTAAGTTTACACAAACGCTTTAATGCGCATTATCAATATTCGAACTTAAGTAAAACGCATGTGTAAATGCTTATAAACAGTTTTAAAAGTCGTAATTCGCATTATTTTTATCATTTTGGTTTATAGAGGGTTTTTCCTAATTGCGGTAAGAAAAATTAAGGGCGTATCCTTGAGCCAATTCTATGAAAAAAAAACATATAAACATAGATCCATTGTTTCTAAAATACAGGGTGTTAAACTAAAAAAAAAAGAAAGAAAATGGGGTTTTTAATATTGGGCCAGGTGAATGTAGTAAAGCAAATGCTTTTACTTAAAATAATATAAGATAAACTATACAAATAAACACATGAACAAAATAAAGACAATTCTATAGTGATTGCATTTGCTTAACTTTATTCACCTGGACCAACATCTGAAATATGCCTCATTCGATTTTAATAAAATTTGGCTGTGGTATTTGTTAAATAGAAAGTTTATTTGACCCTAAACCAATTTCACTTAGTGAGACCAGTGGCGGGCTGGTACGCATCTTAGGATAATGTTATTCACAAAAAAATGTACGCCACTAACTTTTTGCAACTTCTTTATTTTTTTTTTCGGATGAAACACTTAAAAAATAAACCTTTTTGTTTTATATTTATATATTTACGTGGCTTGTTTAGTTTTTCTAGAAAAACAAATCCGCTATACTGCATAATCTTGGACCATACAAGAAATATTAGTCATTTATTTGTTTTTACAATTTAACAGGTATAACTTCTTATTAGCAATTATGTAACAACAACAATAAATACCTAATTAAATAACGTTTATATCTAGTCAAACAAATTTTACTCAAAAAAGTGTTTAAGAATTTTTAAGGCTTTTGAAATGTTTAATACCCTGTATCTTGAGAACGAAAAATTTGAGGACCCATGGCTATATTTAAATTTAAAAAATTACTTTTTCCACCACCACATATGAAAATGACATAAAACGCACCCTTGATCCTTTAGAAAACGAATAATATCACACGCGTGGAATCTACAACATTAGAGTTGAAAAGTACTTTCAACACTAGAGTTGAAAAGTACTTTTCAACACTAGTGTTGAAAAGTACATACGACATATGCTTAAATTTGTTTAAAGAAATATTTACAGCATATTTATAACAATCTGAAAGTTTTTACTTAGCAGTCCTAACACACATTTTTTTATTATTATATTAATTTAAATTTAATGTTTAGGGGTTTATTGGTTTAGAATTTTAGACAATATTTTATTAGCAAATGCTTTTAATAATAATAGGCAACCCATTAAACAATGGAAGTGTCGAAGCTGCGAATGCCAAGTAGGATCCCGGGTTGTAAAATTTTAACAACAACAATAAATACCTATTTTAATAACGTTTATATCTAGTCCAAAAATTTTAATCAAAAAAGTGTTTTAGAATTTTTTGGGCTTTTTAAAATGTTTAATACCCTGTATCTTGAGAACGAAAATTTTGAGGACCCATGGCTATATTTAAATTTTAAAAATTACTTTTATTCAGAAAACGAATAATATCACACGCGTGTTGGAATCTACTTTTCAACACTAGAGTTGAAAAATTACTTTTCCTACGACCACTTGTGAAAATAGCAAATAGCACACTGATTTCATGCATAGAAAATGCGTTATATCACACTAGTGTTGCAAAGTACTTTACAACACTGGTGTGATACATATTATGATGTCATTCTAAAAACTGCTATTGGTTTTGCAAGTGACATATTTATTGTAGTGACAGTAAAAAACTTTTATTTACCTTAAACGGTAGAACCCAAATTAGCGAAAAATCATCTTATTTTATATTTATTAAAATTTACGAAAAATAAAAACATAAACAAAAATAGACATAACCACAAAAACAACTTTCACTGACTGGCACAGTGTTGTCAGGTAAGTAGATCAAATTAAAAATCTCCCTTCTACCTTTGAGCACGTACTTTATAGAGGCAGCCTTGCCGCTTGACCGTTCGACCTAAAGCGCCAGAGAAAAAAGCCTATAGATCAAATTCCTTCCTCTCTTTCTTCGTGTACTCAAACAACTAGTTAAATCTTTTTTTTAATCCCTAATTAAACCTAAGGCTAATACACACTTTATGAATCCACTTTCTTTTATCCATTCATAAATAGAATCAGACCCTTCCGACGTTGCCAAATGCTTTCCATATTTTGCATGGTAACTGACGTTTGGTAGTCGTTTTTTCCTTACTTTTAGGACTTTAGGTTATGCATTTACAATTTTCATATTTTTATATTTTTTCTTAAAAATATGAGGAAAAACTGTTATTTTTACTTAATTTTATATGTGATGTTCAGTTTCATTAACTCGTTTTACCAATTTTACCCCACCCAGCACCCCTTTTCACTCCCCGGTCCCGTAAGTTTATTTACTGATATTTTTTAAAAAACGGAATATTTTGGATATGCACCACTTACGTTTTATTTAGAAGAGTGTCTAAAATATGTAAGAATCGATAATTTTTAAAAAACACTTATAATAGCAGAAAACCGTATAAAACTATTAGCGTTATTACCTAACAAAACCATACAATTTTTATTAAGTGAGGGCCTTTTTAAATTCCAAAATGATAAAAGTTATATAATGCTTCTAGGTAGGTGATTTTCGATGTAAAAATATTGTCAAAACAGTATAATATAGCAGTGAGGAAAAGTATATATCACACTAGTGTTGCAAAGTAAATATCACCCTAGTGTTGCAAAGTTCTCAATTGTTTTTTATTTTTTCTGAACAGACAAACTTTAATTTATTTATTTTTTGGTGAATAATTTGTGGTCGTAGGAAAAATAGTGTACAGTACTCGTGTGAAAATGACTTTCTTACACTCGTGGGTTTGTCGCACTCGGCTAACGCCTCGTGCTACAATATTCCCACTCGTGTGAAATTAGTCATTTTCCACACTTGTAATGTAATATACTATTTCAACACTAGTGTTGAAAAGTACATACGACATATGCTTAAATTTGGTTAAAGAAATATTTACTGCATATTTTTAACAATCTGAAAGTTTTTACTTAGCAGTCATAACAGACATTTTTTTATTATTATATTAATTTTAATTTTATGTTTAGGGGTTTATCGGTTTAGAATTTTAGAAAATATTTTATAGCAAATGCTTTTAATAATAATAGGCAACCCATTAAACAATGTAAGTACTGCGAGTGCCAAGTAGGGATCCCGGGTTGTAAAATTTTAACCTAACCACAAAATACCAGGTGGTATTTCTTTGTTTTTCTTAAATAATGCATACCTTGGTAAAAGGATAAGATACGGTAGGATAAAATTGGAATTGCCATTAAATCAGAGTTGAAATTTAATTTAATCCACTCGGTACTGTAAGTTCTACCATAAAGTAACATACCAACGGATAAGAGAAACCATGGCATGCTAGAAATTTTCGTACCGCTTTTGCGGCAGGCTTGGCGGCAGGCTTGGCGGCAGGCTTGGACGGCAGGCTTGGCGGCAGGCTTGTCATTTTTCCAGTTTACACTTTAAATGCGTCGGTCGAAGCCTCGCCTCGTGTAACATCAGCGGTGGGGAGACACGTAAGCTTTACTGAAATGACTAACTGGCGGTATTTTAACGAGAAACGAATAAAATTATATTGGGAGTTTTTCGCATGACCTCTCCTTAAATCCGCTATTCCGATGATAACTCTTATAATTTCCTTTACTCTATGGTTCTACTTATTATTCAGAAAATGTATATTTATTTAGTGTTTTGTTTAGTTATAAGGTGTTTTTCACAAAATTTTAAAACTTTAAATAAAGAAATAACACTTTTGTAATGTAACTAAAATAATAAAATTTAAAAATACATGCTTTTACATACAACCCAGAGGTAATTTCTTTATTTGGATTTTTATGGCACTGATATTGATTTACGTCTGATCTTTTGTCAGATTATCTAGCTGTGTTGAAATTAATGATATTAAAAAACTAACTTAGGATCTTCAGTATATAAATATTTTTTGGTCGTAGGAAAAAATATTGTACATCAACTTGCCAAAGTGATATGACACTCGTGGTATTGTCGAACTCGGCTATTGCGTCATGCGACAACATTCCCACTCGTGTGAAATATATCACTTTCGACACTTGTTATGTAATATGCTATTATATTTCTGACACATCCTTTACAATGGCATATTATTTACTTTACAGGACAGAACTAATATATCACTCTTTTTTTTTCTTTAATTTTCTAAATGAAACCAGGGGAAATTTTGTAAATTTTTGGTACATTCGGTTTAGTTTTATTTTAAAATACGTATTTTATTAACTAGCCTTAAAATATATATAATAAGTAGGACTTGTCACTATATGGGGTGTCACAAAAATGTTAAGGTTAATTTTTTTTTTTAAATTTAAATATAGTATTGAACATATTTTGTTAAGCAAGCCTGTGGCAGTAGCTTTGTTAAAATACTATATTTGATATAAAATAGTATTTTTCCGATAAACAAATAGGTGCATATTGCTTTCAATTTGATCTTAGACTTTATAAGGTTTCTTTTTAATATAAAGTAACACTAGGGCCGGATTAACTTTGTCGGGGCCCCTAGGCAATGGAGCTGTCGGGCCGCTTTGTAAATAAGGGGTGATTCATTACGAGGTACTTTTTTTAAAGAATTAAAAAATAACTTTATAAGGTTATGTTTATTATCATACGGAAGAACTACTATATCTTACATTTCTCGGTAAATGATGATTTTCATAATACAGTTAAACAAGTTTTAGACGTTGTGCCGGGGATAAGTCTTTTCAGGATAAATTGTCAAACAGTACTAAAGATAAATACCATAACAGTTTGAAAGTTGGACCCTCTTATCTATCTAAAAATACCCACTAGAAAAAGTACCTCTAAATGAATCACCCTTACAATAGAAGACCAGAAAAAAGTAATTTTCCTTTTTCAGATAACAATAATGGAGGCAAAGTAGACCTAAAACTAATTTTTTTTTCTAAAGATAAAAAAAGGTCATCCCCGTTCTAATAACATCGAAAAAAGATACTTTTCTACCTTAATTGATATCATATCATTCCTGGGGTCCCTGGGCAGTTGACTACTATGTTTAATGGAAGATCCGGCCCTGAGTAACGTCAGAAATATTGTTAAATTTTATCATACCTAATATTCCTAATCTTTCATAAGCCATTTAATTATACAATAATTTTAAGATGACGGCAGAGGTTAATTGACATAGACGAACAATATCACTTACCCCTATAAATTCAAATAACCTCTATTCCACGATGCATAAAATTTCATTTTAAACAATTTAGGCAATATTTTCGTAGCACGCCAACATATTTAAAGTTCATTTTACAACTTCAACATGTGTCGCGTCTACTTCATACTTCAAGTCGTAACTTCTTCCTTTGAATGGATATATTCGTATGTATAAGGCATGCATACGGTCGCAAGTGTGAATTATTTGAAAAGATATTGTAATATTCCATGAAAATATACTGAGCCGTTTAATAATATGGTGTAATATCTTTATTCAATATTTTATGTAGTATACCATGTTTTTCAAGTAAGTCAGTAAATTTAATGGAATATTGTAAAACCTTATTAGTTTTTACTTGCGATCTTATGTTTGCATTTTAAACATTATAGTCTAAGATCCGAATAGAAAGCGACTTGCATCCATCTGTTTACAGGATACAAAATATAGTATTTGAACAAACGTATTGCCTCAGGGGTTTCAAAAGAATTATGGACACGGCTATATTTAAATATAAAATATTATTTTAAAAATTTTAACACCGTAGAGCAGTAAAAGAGCAAAATACAAATACAGCTCTGTTGGTAAAAATGTACAAATCTCTAAAAAGGAGATCATAGATCATTAACAGATCACTGCTTCAGATTAAAGATTTAAGACATAATAATAATTTCTTAGATACGATAACAGTAGTGGTATTCATTCAAGACATGATCAGTGAACAAACCAAAAGTGAAAATAATAGAACTGATAAAAAGTGAAACTAATACTATTCTTTGGAACCTATATGGCTAACTTCATTCTTAATCTTTATTAATATTTTATATTGCATCTGTCGCGTGATCAAATGATCATGATGAGTTGCAAGTGATTGATTGCCGTGAAACTAATAGTTTTTCAAAAGAATACCACTAGTGTTTCAGGCAATAAATTTCCAACTTAACTAGATTTGACCTTTGAAACGATAATCGCAAATCTGTGGTATGATCGGTTAATAAGTTGTACGGCAGATTGGATGTGTCTATAGGCAATAGTCTATCTTATGTTTGCATTTTAAACATTATAGTCTAAGATTCGAAGAGAAAGCGACTAGCACCTATCTGCTTACAGGATACAAAATATTTATTGGTAAAATGTTGTACTTAAACAAACGTATTGCCTCAGGGGTTTCAAAAGAATTATGGACACGGCTATATTTAAATATAAAAATTACTTTAAAATTTTAACACAGTAGAGCAGTAAAAGGCAAATTACTAATACAGCTCGTTAGTAAAAATGTAGAAATCTCTAAAAGAAGATCATAGATCATTAATAGATCACATGCTTCAGATTAAAGATTTAAGACGATAATAATAACTTTCTAGATACGATAACAGTAGTGGTATTCATTCAAGACATGATCAGTGAACAAACCAAAAGTGAAAATAATAGAACTGATAAAAGTAAAACTAATACTATTATTTTGGAACCTATGTGGCTAACTTCATTCTTAATCTTTATTAATATTTTATATTGCATCTGTCGCGTGATCAAATGATCATGATGAGTTGCAAGTGATTGATTGCCGTGAAACTAATAGTTTTTCAAAAGAATACCACTAGTGTTTCAGGCAATGAATTCCAATTTAACTAGATTTGACCTTTGAAACGATAATCGCAAATCTGTGGTATGATCGGTTAATAAGTTGTACGGCAGATTGGATGTGTCTATAAGCAATAGTCTATGCATCTTGTTGCACCCGTTATGCCTGATATACTGTCTATACAATCCAGCGCGGTGTAGCTACTACGGGGCTAGGTGGTGCAGTGCCCCAGGGCTCTCGGAGCATAGGGGCCCCTTGGCGTAAGTACAGAAACACTGGAAAACAAATGCGAGGAAAATGAAGGGGAAGGCCTTTTTTTTCTCGTTTTGAAGAATTGGTTAGTATGAATAAAAATACATGAAGAAAGCGAAAAGTAAAAGAAAGTAAAAAGTAATGGGGATATTTTTTTGTGGCCCTACTTTATTGTTTTGCCCCAGGGTCCCTGCTGCTCTAGCTACACCACTGATACAATCGTAAAACGATAATGGTATACAGTGCTGGCTTTAAACAAATCTAAGCTATTTAAAAGTGGCTGTAGATATAAATAAAATGTGTTTCTGCTTGTCAAAGTCACTTTTCAAAAGGATTATTCACAAGGTTCAAATACCTTTTAAAGAAGTTGCAATGGAACTAAAAGGTACATTTTTGGTCTGTCTTCCTTTTAAATATTTATGCAAATCCTTTAGACAGTCTGTTACGATTACACGTAAAACGGATAGTTTTAGTAGGACTTTCCGAAAGATTAAATATTACTATAAATTTATACTTAATAAGTCAATAAAAAAAAACCACTAAGCCAATAGCAAAGTTTAATGGAAGACTGTAGAAAAAAGTTGATTCCAAATCCTGTGGTCCATCGATATTTTAGGAGGAATAATTAGATTTTTTTAAGGTATTTCGAGAAGAAAATAATCAATCTATTATTAACCTTTGGTGATTTTTTTGCAAATACGAAATTCATATTCTTTCCTTATGTATAATTTAATTTTTAATAATAATACTATAATACTTCTTTTTCTTTTGCTGTCACCTTGAAAACAACTATAGAAATATTTATAGTTATATACATTAACAGGTTTATTTAAGTCTTAAGGATGAATTGGAAAACGCCTTAGGAATTTCTATTGAAGTAAACAATATTTTGTGCAGAGATGAACTCGATCCTAAAGACAATAAAGACGTACAGGGTGGCTCGAATTCGACGCTCATCATTGGGATTTCGGAAACCGTAAGAGATACAGGATCGGTTAAATGGAGGCAAAGTTGCGCAATTTGATGCTCAATAAAATGCCGTTTTGCGTTTTAAAAATTCCGAGTACTTCCGAAGATATTCGAAAAAACCGGAATTTTCAATTTTGGTTTCTATTGTTTCCTGGCTATATTTGTTAAGATAACTCAAAATGAAAAACACGTTTTCATGGCCACTTTTTCTGCTCTATAATTCAGTGTGATTAAATATTGAATCTGACGTTTCGGCTTCTGGCGACCATCATCAACTTAATTTTTTTAAATACGGACCTGATATTTTTTTCAATTTAATTAAATCCTTTCATCACTCTTAAAACACTATATATCGCCACTTTGATATTTTCCGACGTTTCGTACAGACAATTCCATCACCAGAATATTGCATATTTATTTAACCATAATACGGCCCTGAACTACATTTTTAGGTAAAAAGGTAAAAAAAGAATAAACTTATTACATATTCATAATGTTTTATTGCAACTCATTGATATCTAACAGCGGAAATTACTTTATTAACAGAAACTAACCAGCAGGTACGAATTCAAGGGAGAACTTCATTTAATGTATGGATTGGTATGTGGAGGAACAAAATTATTGGACCTTTCGTTTACGAAGGGACCTTAACTTCCGAACGATATCTAAATTTGATTAGAAATGATGTCTTAGACGCCCTAGATAATCAACCTTGGCAGTATTTCAAGAAATATGGTGGCAGCAAGACGGAGCTCCTGCCCACGATGGAAGGAAAGTAGCTCAATTCCTTTACCATATATTTCCTAATAAATGGTTTTGACAAGATGGTCTCGCTAGGAGCTCCAGATCTTAGTCCCCTAGATTATTTCCTTGGGGGATATCATAAGAACAGAAATTTTCGGTTAATAAAGTAATTTCCGCTGTTAGATATCAATGACTTGCAATAAAAAGATTACGAATATGTAATAAGTTTATTCTTTTTTTTACCTTCTTACCTAAAAATGCAGTTCAGGGCCGTATTATGGTTAAATAAATATGCAATATTCTGGTGATGGAATTTTCTGTAACGAAACGTCGGCAAATATCAAAGTGATCGATACATAGTGTTTTAAGAGTGATGAAAGGATTTACTTAAATTGAAAAAATATCAGGTCCGTATTTAAAAAAATTAAGTTGATGATGGTCGCCAGAAGCCGAAACGTCAGATTCAATATTTAATCGCACTGAATTATAGAGCAGAAAAAGTTGCCGTGAAAACGTGTTTTCCATTTTAAGTTATCTTAACAAATATAGCCAGGAAACAATAGAATTCAAAATTGAAAATTCCGGTTTTTTTCGAATATCTACGGAATTTTTAAAAAAAAACGCAAAACGGCATTTTATTGAGCATCAAATTGCGCAACTTTGCCTCCATTTAACCGATCCTGTATCTCTTACGGTTTCCGAAATCCCAATGATGAGCGTCGAATTCGAGCCATCCTGTACATATAATCTGCTAATGCAGTCGTGAGCTATAAGCTTTGGATTCTAATATCATTTAATGGTAGTGATATCTTACTTCAATGCTAAATAGACAATTTTCACGACTGGTTTTGAAAAAAGCCAGGATTTTAAGGAAAGGTCGCACCAGAAATGCCTCTGGCCAGCTTAGTCAGCTAAATTATTATATAGTCTAAGAATATCTAGAGAATAGTTTAGTAGCTAACCCTATTTTTAGCAAATAAGACAAGAAGTTAACAATGCTTAATAAAGTGTAATAATTGAGTTAAAAACAATTTACTTATAAGTAGAAACATAATACTGGTGGTGGGTTTCATAATGGGTTTTTAGTTTTGTCTATTTAGGTTCAACCGAATTTATAATATGAATTTTTATCATCATCAAAAATTACTTTTTAGCGAAGAAAAATTGGAAAGTATAAACATCAACTTCTGTTAAAAAAAAATAAAACACTCTGTCTAAGAATCTTTAATAATGACCAATAAATTATTAGGTAAACTCTATAAAAGTTAGATTTAGACAATTAAAGGTTTTCCCAAACTTAATTTGTATTTGATTGGACAGCCAGGTGCACATAGTATCTGAAGGTTTGAGTAGAGGGGTTCTTACCTATAGAAAAATTATTCCGTCGAGTGTAACATATTTATCTCTTTTACTTTCATATACAGGGTGATTCAAAAATCGATCACGAAACCAAATGGGGTGATTTTACAAAATTTGGCAAAATAAGGGTAGAGCTTCACTATAATTGTTTTCAAAATGTCATTCGTTTTTGAGTTACAAGCCGTCAAAGTTTAATTATATTTTGGTTTTTTCGTAATATTGCATTTTTTTTAACCAATCCAGTTGATATTTGGCACACAAATCGAGCCTTGCAGATTCTAAAATTTTAAGACAAAAGTGCTTTTTTAAATACCGCCAGAGGACACTTTACCTAAAACTTAAAATTTATTTACATCATAACTTTTAATTTTGACAGATATTGTCAAAGCTGGGGGCGCCATTTTTATAAACAATCAAAAACTTTAAAAATAAGGTACTCTTCATTAAAGTCGATAAACCTCACCGTTTAGGCACCAATAGACATCAACGTTTTCATCAATTTCAATCAAATTACCTACATACATCCAGGGTATCCAAACTTAACCAAACGATTCTATAACAAAAAAATAAGAAAAAAACTTACATATAAAGATATGTCATAAACGTCTTAGTTTTTGAACTACGAGGTGTTAAAAATTTAAAAAAAAGTTTTTTTTTAAATATTTAACACACCGTAGTTTAAAAGAACGGACGTTTAGGACATATGTTTATATAAAGTTCTTTTCTTATTTTCTGTTGTAGAATAGTAAGTAAAGTTTGTTGGTTGAGTTACTGGATACCCTGTATGTATATAGGTAATTTAATTAAAATTGATGAAAACTTTGATGTTTATTGGTGCCTAAACAGGTTTATCGACTTTAATAAAGAGTACCTTATTTTTAAGTTTTTAATTGTCTATAAAATTACGCCCCCAGCTTTGCGATATCTGTCAAAATAAAAAAGTTATGATGTAAATAAATTTTAAGTTTTAGGTAAAGTGCCCTCTGACGGTTTTTAAAATAGTACTTTTGTCTTAAAATTTTAGAATCTGCAAAGCTCGAATTGTGTGCCAAATATCAACTGGATTGGTTAAAAAATAATGCAATATGGCGAAAAAACTAAAACCGAATGACATTTTGAAAAAAAATTATATTAAGCTCTACCCTTATTTTGTCAAGTAGAATCACCCTCTTAAGTTTCGTGATCGATTTTTGAATAACCCTGTATAAAAGAGAAAAACAGACGCCAAGAAAAAATAAAGGTAGAAGATGGAAAAGTGACTTACACAATCAGCACTGGTCACAAAGAGTGGTACCTCCTAAGCTATAGCTGACATTTGGAGTATTTGATATACACATGGCATAAATTATGTTTTTATTGGATGTTAAGTATACTTTCCTGTCATTTATCGAATTGTATATCAAAAATGTAAAAATTTTAAGGGTAAGATTGAAACTGTTCAGTGCGTACGTACACAAAGGCCCTGTAAACATTTATACCATACCTCAAAAGCACGCTTACCACATACATACTATAGCTAAACCGAGACAAACGAAAAAAATAGCTACTCTAAAAAGTCACGTGTCGAAGGGCCATAAAATGCACGTCGTTTGGCTTTTGTCTCGAAGTGCTTTTGTTTAATTATCAAGTCACGTGACGCTGTTAACGAAGAGAATCATGTACGTTATGGTATTGATAGTTTTACTATGGCTATTGACGAGTTAGTGAAATGAAACTTTTTAATAAATGAGAGAGGTTTTGGGGAGTGGTTGTTCAATTAATGAGATATGTAACAGCAAGTAGGGTTGAAACAAATTATTTAAAAGGGGATTGGTATGAGAGAAAAATAAACAAATGTATATTCTTTGATACTATTAATTTGAAAAATATTATTTGTTTTAAATACTAAATATCCTATTTATTTGGTTTAACTACGATGTATGTACTCTGCAATACTAGTACTAGTCTTTAGATGGCAGTCTGAAAATTTAAGGTTCATCGTTTGATATAAGGATTTTAAACAAATAAAAATAATTCCTAATAATATAAATAAACACACATGCTTAGGTGAAATAATTTTTATTTGAAAATGATAAAGATACAAACAAATAAATCGGAATGTATTGCACTGGTTCAAGTCAACTATGGTCACAAAAAAAAGAGGCCAATAAGAACACTTTTTCTTTACTTATTTTTGTTAACATTTTTACAAATGTAAAGTAATTATGATATGGTATTTTTTTTTCACTTCTGGAGTATAATAAGCTAACTCATTCAATGGTCAGCTTAAAGCAGCTTGGTTACAGGGTCGTCAACCAGTATTTTTGAAACTTTCACCATGGGTATATAAATCACTTAGTAAACAATCAAGATTTTTGTTAAATACGAAAATTATTGACTGTTCAGGGGATTATTCTACTGAAAGGATAAATTAAAACTGTATGTATAATAATTTTTATTATTACATATTTTAAAGAAATACTACATGATGAGTGAGAGTTAAACTTAAAATTGAAGTTAAAAGGAAAAATGCTATCGGTATTTTTAAAATATTATTTTATTTTCAAAACATAAAGTAATAGTACAAGATTTGGCTATATACACTTTCCCAAGAAATTAACGCACCAAACCAATTTTTTCCATAGGTTTCAATATGAAAATGCTTTAATTTAAATGACCATAACTCTTTTTATAATTAAGCTATCAAGGCAATTAAAATAAGATAATGTTAAGGAAAGGTAAAGCTATACCTTTGGCGTAATCGTTTTTATATACTGTTAACAATACATCTTACACGGTGATTAAAGTTTTTGCCAAAAATTTACAATTTTTAATCTCTCTGTATGATGCGCTGTTAAAAGAAAGTAATCAAATTTGTGATGATATAACATCAGAAATAAGTCAGGGTATAATATATTTGCAAATAAGATTGCTGTCATTTCAACGAGCACATCACACAGTGATAAATAAAAACTATTTATTTTTGGCAAAAACCACCCTGTAGAATGTATTGTTAACCGTAAATAACAACGCCAAACCAATAGCTTCACGTTTCCTTAACATTTTCTTTTTTAATTGTCGTGATAATTTAATTAATAAAAGAGTTATGGCCATTTAAATTAAAGAATTTTTGTATTGAAGCTTAATGGAATAAAACGAGCTGGTGCGTTAATTTCTTGGAGAAGTGTATTTCTGACGAAATAAGTTTTTAGTAATATTATAAACAATAAATTACCGGGTGAGTTGGCAAACCATATGCTAGCATAATATGAAAAAATAAGAAATTAAAAAAAATAGCATAAATAACGTCAAAATTATTTCTTTTAAATTTATATAAATGAAAAGTTTGTATATGTAGATAATGCCACAACATGAGGGTATGTATTTATCGTCATTTATTTTTCCTTATGTTTTAATCAAACAGGTTAATATAGTTTTTTTATTACGAATACAATGGCATAGGGTTGGCTTTTAAAATCCTGGCCTAAGTTAGGGTTTTGTTAGGTAAATATTTTTTAGAAAAAAATGGTACGTCACTGCATTTTTGAAAATAAAAATCTTTTTCTGAATCCTCGTTTAGTTTAGAACAAATTTTATCTCTTAACTTTTTTTTGTTTCACGAACGGTTTTTGCGTAAATAAATAAAAACGATTTTTTGGCATAAACTGTTTGTATTCCTATTAATTTCAAAATTAGATATGAATTTGACAATGCCGAGAAATGATTACATCAAACAAAAAAAGTTAAGAGATCAAATTTGTTCCAAACTAAACAAGATTTAGAAAATAATTTTTATTTTTGAAAAATGCAGTGGCCAACCTTTTTTAATATTTACCCTAAACCTCTTATAAAGCCTAAAAACTTTAAATCTCACCAACCCTAACTTAGGTTAGGATTTTAATAGCTTACCCTATAACAAATGGATTCGTAATAAAAAAATCTATGTTTACGTGTTTGATTTAAAAAAGAAATTACAGTAAAAACCCTATGTTAGCTGTTTATACCTGGTTGGCCTACACCCTGGGAATTTATTTATTATTAACTTTTATTGTTAAAAAAATGCTTCACAAAAAGGATGAGGGGTCCATTCATATAGCCGGATCTTAAACTATTAGGATTATACCAACGATTGGTCAGTATAAGACTTAAACCTTTTATTTTTGTGTAAAGTAATTTTTATAACCTACTTGGTGATTCTATCGTGTTAACTTAAATAAAATAAACATTACAGTTATTTATGACCTTTTGTGATCACAAGTGACAAAAACCCAAGGTGACTTATTTTTCATTTTGCCATCTTCGTTCGCATGTTCGTCTCTGTGAATAACCTCTTTTATATCAAGTTAAAGAAAACAATACTAACCTTTACAGTATAGTTTTTATCTAAAACGATGGTGATTAAAAACATAACAAACTCCAACCAACAAGCAGATCCAGTGGCGTCTGTTTCTTGTCAGCCATCTTGAATTGGCATCGAAAAGCTTGTTAACACGATAATTTTTCCAGAACAGGTTGGTAAACGATAACGCGTTCGAAAGGCGGAGCTTTAGCCACCAGGTGAGATGTCGGCCACGCCTTTTACTCAGGTAATCGGATACACAGTTGTTTTAAAGTAAATGCTTATAACTAAGTATAGTATTATTGAAAAAGAAATATCTTATAAAGTACGTTCTCTATTTACCATGTTTTAGTAGCTTTGTATAAGTACCTACTAAATTTTAATAATTATTTTCTTTTATGTAATTGTAGGTCAAAGATCGTATAATAGTAAATATGCAACCATCCACACAAAAAAATATCGTTGTACAATCCACGAAGGCTAAAAGCCTAAATACATACCGTGGGTGTCTTAAGAGAGGCAAAAGAAAGTTTGTTATCACGGGATTTAAAAAACTTAAATATTGGAAAGAGGAAGGGAAGACCTCCGCCGGCAGCAAGTTCTACAATCACTAAACTTGAGGAATAAAAGAACGAACAAAGTGAGAAGTTCGGAGCCTGTCCAGTTGAATCATAGACTGATGCATACGTGCGGCACCACTAGTTTCTCTGTTGGAAGCTGCAACTAGGGGAATTATACTAGAAAATTTCTCGGAGCAGAAGCCGTGATAGTACCAACGATGGGCAGTTGAAGAAAGCCTCTTTGTACGCAAGGGATCATTAATAAGGCGTACAGCTCTTTTGAATAAGATCAAGAATGCTCAGTGTTGTGGAGAACGCCATTTTCCAGATATGAGAACCATATTCGAGAGGGCCGAATTTGGGATAGGTACACACAACAAGTATAAATTGAAGGGGAATTTGCGTTTTAAAGTTTATGTCGCTTCCAATGTTTTTAGATTAGGTTTAGGGCCGAACGTAGAATATGGTTTTAGGAGGGGCAACACTAAAAAAATGTGCATAAAGTATAAGCCTCTGCAGGATCACCATCCATTTTTTAAAGAGTACCCCATTAAAGGGTTTTTTGTTGTTTCTGGGGGACAATTGCTCCCCTAGGCATATACCGGATGCCCACTAAGATTACTAGTAAGTCTGTTATTTTCTTGAGCAGTGTTACACGATTTTGAAATTTTGGTCGGCTGTATGCTTGAATAGGATGCAGATTTCTGATGTTTCAGATTTTATGCTGCACATCCGTTTTAACCGGAAGTGCTCCAAACTTTGCTATTTTAAATGAAACAACCTACATATATTTTTTAAAAATTAAGTCTACAGGCAATTTTAAGAAAATGACATATACCACATGGTATACCTATCTTAACTAGTTTCTAAAAATAGCGTTCAAAAATGTCATGTTAATCGCCATTTTAATTCATTTCGTAGAAAACAAATTGATGGTAGAAAAGGGCCTATGACGATTTTTAACACATATCTAATAAATCTTATATCTTATAACTGTAAAAATACAATTTATCGGTTTTACCGGAAGTGCCACAGAAATTGACCTTCGATAAGAAAGAACTTCAATAATTTGAATAGAAAACCGCTACCCTAAGTCTGAAATTTAAATTAAACACTTATTTCCCAATATTTTTGTAAATTATATTCTATCTCTCAATCTTTTTAAACTCTAAATCAAAATAGTATTTTTTAAAAATCTTTAACTTACGCCTATTTGTTTTTAGGACGTTTTCTAATATTGCATCCGGGCCATGATTGGACCCAATAACCTAAAAACCTTATTTGATGTCAGAAAAATACAATTGGAAAGTTTAAGTACCAGGATACGAGAAACACCAAGGCAATGAGGAAGCTGATAAACTGGCAAAGGTGAGTGCTGCCCTACTTTGGTATTCCGGCATGCCAAGTAACGTAATCTATTGGATCACGGATAATGAAAAAAATCTCAAGACTGGTGGATAAAAACTTCAGAACAGCGTCAAGGGAAAAAATCATACTCACCGGTATTTACAGAAGTCTCTTTAAATTGCGACCGGCAGGCAGTAAGAATAATGGTGGGTCAACTTAGAGGTGCATTACAGACTGAATAAACACCTGAAAACTATAGGCCTGGCAGAAGAGAACCTATGCAGGTTTTTCCAGGAAGAACAAACCGCCGAACACCTATGATGATTTTGTAAAGTACTTTGTCGTCTGCGATTTGCAAAGCTGGGTGAGGAAAAACTCAAAGCGGCAAGATTAACTAAGGAGCCAGTCTTAAGCTTGTGTAGTATGATTTTTTAACCAGACTAGCTTGGACAGCGTGCTCTAACATGTGGTTGGACATAAACACAATACACACAATACACCTGAGTAGGATGCAGTAACAGAGCATGTACTTCCAAGCCTATCTAATTTAATTTACACATAACGCCCAAAAGTCTTGGATCCCCTGTATATCTTGGTTATAATGAATCCAACATGTTTTTTACTATCAGATAAAAATATTCCTTTATTTACGAAATAAAAAAGATCACATACTTATTTGGAGAAAAGAGTTTTGTGGTTTTTGCGAAGATTTGAAATTGTTCAGTTTATCTGCATTTTTAAATACGCAAAGTTAACATTGGTTTTAACTGAAAATACCAGGATGTAAAATTTCTGCTTATAACAGGGCAAGAATAATTGCTCTGCATGAATCTGGATTTTCCAATCACCATATTTTAACCAGTTTAAATATTTTAAGATCTTCTGTGAGTCGAATCATCAAAAGGTATCAAAAAACTGGAAATAAGGAAACGTTCCCTCGTAGTAGACGGCCACGTGTTTCTACCGAAAGGGAGGACAGATATGTTATCTAATTTACCCGCCAAAATCGGAACGCAACGGCCTCAGCCATTAGAGATCATTTCCAAGGTACGTTTAACCGCGTAATTTCCACCATTACCAATCGCAGAAGACTTCACAGCGCAAATTTACGGACCAGAAGATTTTTAAGGGTACCTCTTTTATTGCCTAGATACCGTGCTGCCCGCCACCAGTGGGCGAGAAACCATAGGGAATGGCTTTTAACCAAGTGGGAAAGAGTCCCTTTTTCTGACGAATCAAGATTTGGTCTGAGCAGTGATGACCATCGTCAAAAGTATGGAGAGAGCCAGGGCGTCACTCAAGACTCAACTTTCCTCGTAAAGTCAAGGTAGAACAGTAATGTTCTAGGGGGGCATAATGTACAATCGTCGAACCCCATTAATTCGCATACAACAAAATATGACTAGCATAATTTACATTGAAAATGTTATTTGGCCAATTGTCATTTTCCTCCGCCATGAAACTGGAGAGAATTTCATTTTTATGGATGATGAGCTTCTTAATGCTGAAGAAATCAATAGATTAGAGGGGCCAGCTAATTTCCCAGAGATGAATCCAATTGAGAATCAGTCAGATATTGTTTCCAGAGCTATCCACAATCGCAATCTACTACCTAGAACCGAGGAAGAACTTGCGGTAGCCGCCGTAGAAGAATGGGACCGCATATCGCAGGAAATAGTTAATAATTTAATCATTTCCATGCCCAGACGTGTAAACCTATTACTTAGAAGTAGGGGAGGGCCCACAGGGTATTAGCTGTATTTTCTTTTTTTCTATTGTCATATAGGTAATTTTTGTTGCAATAAACGTTATTTATAAATTTTCACTGTTTTTTTGGTATTTCTTTTATTTTAGCCACATATATGAACTCAAAATATTAACTAAATTAAAATTAACATATACCACACTTTAAATTAGTCCTTTAAAATTTTTTCTAATTAAATTAGAAGTATAAAAATGCTAGGAGGTCCAAGACTTTAGACGTTGTGTGTATTTAACTAGTTTAAAGAATAGAAATAAAATCAATTGGAAAAAGAATATTTTCGTGTCTAGCTAATATTTTTAAAACGACAATTTCTTTTAGACAAGCAATTGTCGAAATAAAGATTTTTGACGGGTCCAATGATACCAATTTATTTGCGAGTGAATTAAAGATAGAAACATATATTAAATATTTAAATAAATATCATTTTCAGAGACAAATAGTAAAAGTACGGTTATAATTAATTCCGGAACGCACCACACAAAATATTTAATTCATTATGTAACTTTAGCTTATCTAAAGGTCCTTGACTACATAAGTTGTTTTAATGAGGTCTAGTGTAAGTGTAAGTAAAAATGGCTGGTAGGTATTTTGTTTTATAATGTAATACCATTATGAAAATTAAGCTCATTTATCTTAATGATAAATATTTTTACATTTTTCTTTTTGTACTTGCCGTGTTTTTGTTTTAATACTTGAATAGTAATTATATTATAATGGGTCTAATTTGAATATTCACATTTAATTCATGCTGATTTAATTACTTGGCTTTAATGTGGATTTCCGATTCGTTAAAAGTATTTAATTTAGGTGAATGAAATAAACCATCTACAACATTTAGTAAAAACTTTAACAACCTTTAAAATTATTATTATTTTTTTAATTTAATTTGGGTTTAAAAAAATTGTCTTCAAAAAATTATACTATCCTTGGCACCTACGACCACAAACCAAATTTTACACAGTACCCTAGGTGGTATGGTGGAAGGGTGTTTTTTGTTTGAGAACTTCTTGTTTGGGCACCTAATAACATTTTACCTCTTTAGACCATTTTTATTCTGGTTTTGTCACCTGAGCTAAATGCATAATTATTTCTTCTTGTTTGGTACCCTAAAGGTGTGCATAAATTTAATACTATAAACAGACATATTTATTTTAAGTTTACACGAGCATTGTAGTGAGCATTAGCCAAATGCAAATTTAAATAAAACCCATGTGTAAAGACTCTTATATCAGTATCAGTTTTATTGCATTACAATAGTTCTTATTATTATAGAGTATATGTGGGGATTCATTGTTAGTTCTAGTTAGTTAAATATATTTTTTTAATTTCCTTGTTAAACCCAAGACTAATACACCCACTTAAGAATTGTATGCCTTTAAGGTACCAAACAAGAAAAATAATTATGCATTTTTGTTAAGGTGGCCAAACCAGAATAAAAATGGTCAAAAGAGGTAAAATATTATTAGGTACAAACAAGAAGTTCCGAAACAAGAGAACATCCTTCCGCCATACCAAAAAAGATTAAAAAAGTTAAAATTTTATCATAAGTCCGAACCAGAAGTTCTCAAACCAGCATAGGCCGGTAGATGCAGATGCAGTGGTGTAATGATTATAGCGTCAACCAAGTAATGTCTGGTCTTGTCTCAGATTATAGGTGTCCAAGAAGGTATGACCAAATTCTGTCAGACCCATTTTTTTTTTGTCGTCACTAAGTAAATGTACTTTAACCGCCATAGGTTGCTTTTCACTCCTAAGTATAAAAAACTGTTTTAGGATTTACTAATGTCAAGGACGAAAAATATCCCCATGGTACTGTTAGATTGCAGAAGTTCCCTTTTGATTCTCGGGGTAAAAATATTGGTTTATTCGCACCACTTTCAGCGAAAAAGCTGTGTAGCTTTCAAAACAGGGGATGCACCAACTGATGGTCAAAATAAACTTTGTTTACTATGTTACGATTTTTTATAAATTCCCAGTGGCGTAGCTAGATCGGCAGGGGCCGTGGGACAAAAAGCTATAGTAGGGTCTCCTATTATTGCAAATATTGAGCAGCAAGAAAAAAATATCTATTAAAAAAAACTTCATATAAACTTTTCATACTAATAGATTAGCAATTTATCCCTTATTAATAGTGTCCATAGTAATTTCTTTCTAATATGTCGAATTTAGAAGCTACATCTATTTCAATGTAGATAGTCAAGTATGCCCAACGTACCCCATAGGTGAGGTAAGTTGGGCAAGGGTATGGGGCTAGTGGAGCACTTAGAAAGTATAGTTAAATTATGGCTTGAATGTTAGATACGTTTACAATAAGAAAACATTTTGACAATTTGCTTTTTATATTTATAATCTTAAAGTGACTAAACAACAAATCTCATTAATAAAATAGCAACGTACGTAGCTTATCTTAACTATTGAATTTAATACCTATCAATTCATCTTCGTTTTTTAAACTTTTTAAGCAGTTTTATTTTGCTTCTGTTGTAATGTCTTCTGTATCTGTTAAAATTGCAGCTTTTCTCTATCTACTGTTTGATTTGGCTACATTTCTTGGACCAGCCTTTGGGTATGGTCGAACTATTTCCAGAGAAAATGTATAAGTTAGATAGGTCAGCTCTTTTTCTTTGTTGCTTGTACAAAGTTCGGGTTGCAGCCTCTTTTAAATCTTGAGAAGAGTCTATTAGTCTTACTGTTATAAGTCCGTATCTCAAAAAATAAAAAAATATACTTAAGACCGTGGGGTTAGTTGGGCAACTGTAGCTCAACTAACCCCAACCTGGAATTTTAAAGAAAAAGTAAATTTATTAGAAAACCGGTTAGAATTATATCCAAAATCTTTATACATATTAAAAATGCAATAAATTTACTTAAGATTTACACTTACCTGATTGAGACCGGAATACATTTAACTATCACAGATAAAATTTCCGGCTTGCAATTATTTTACTTTTTAATAACAAAATAAACAATGCGCACGGATACTTTTCTCGATCGCCGCGTCACCACTAGTGGACGCACAATGAGTTCCCCTCGCGCAACCCCTTCTTTAGGCTATTTGATGCTTTCGCGTGCGCTCGATAATTTTTGAGATATTTTGAGTGCCCAACTTACCTCTATGCTCAACTAGCCCCGCCCTATCCTACTGACCATCCCAAAATATTTTTAAAACAAAAAAAAGTCTACACCTTCCCCCGCATTTGTTTTGAGTACTAAGTCCGGAAGCCCCTCTCAACTCCAAGGGGACCGCTGTGCTTGGGGGCCCTGAGTCACTGCCCCATAGCAGCTACGCCACTGTAAAATCCTTATTTCTGTACCTCAGAAGTATTTGGGCTGAAGTCCATTAATTTTTTAAGAAATGTGTTTTATTATTTACTTTACTATTTCACTTTCCTTAGTTTTAAGAACATTACTTTACAATAAAATTTTAAGGTTTAAAGATTTTTGCTGTCTAGTAAAATTTAAAAAGTGGACTTCTGTCCAAATGCTTCTGGGGTACAGATTTAAAGACCGTAGTGTACCTATAAGTGAAAAAACAAAAATGGTTCTTTTAATTTTTAAAAGATGGTATAACGAAAAACAAATAAAGTTTTAATATAGGAGCTAGGCCTAGTAATTTCACTTTTATTAATTTGTGGCCTTATCTTTAAGTTTCAGGGGAAAAGTGCGCATGGGGTTAGATTAGATTAGATTAGATTAGGAGGTGGATTGCATATCCTCTAACACTGCAACCTGCTCAGGTTTATTGTGTGTCCTCCGTCCATAGGTTAGAGCACGCTATCCAAGCCGGTCTGTTTAATCAGACTCCACAAGCTTGAAACTGGCCCCTTGGTATATCTTGCCGCTTTAGGTTTTTCTTCACCCAGCCTTGCAAACCGCAGACGACAAAGGGCTTCGCAGTAGCACCATACGTGTTCTGCGGTTTCTTCCTCCTCCTGGCAGAACCTACATAGGTTTTCTTCTGCCAGGTCCATAGTTTCCATGTATTTATTCAGTCTGCAATGACCTGTCAGTTGACCCACTATTATTCTTACTGCCTTCCGGTTATAATTCAGAAGGTCTTTTGTAAATTCTGGCGAGTAAGCCTTGATGAACACTTTCGCCTGACGCTGGACTGGTGTTCTCCTGCACCAGTCTTGTGATTCCCTCATAATCCATGATCTAATGGATGACCTTACCTGACATGATGGAATACCACAGTAGGGCTCAGGACCTACCATTGTCCTACCAGCCCCTCCTTTGCCAATTTATCAGCTTCTTCATTGCCTTCGTGGCCTTCGTGTCCTGGTACCAAGGCAATGGTTAGCTTGTTGGACGCACCCACCTCTTCCAGGGCAATTACGCAGTCCCGCACCAGCTTGGAGCTGATTTTGCATAAACTGAGTGCCCTGATGGCTGCCTGGCTGTCCGAATGAATTACTATGGTTTTATCCTCATAGCTCCTTCTGATGATTTCCCTAGCGCATTGTTCTATGGCTACAATTTCGGCCTGGAACACAGTAGGGTGTTGTCCGAGACCCAAGTTTATTTTCGTCCTTGGTTTGTCCCCATATATACGCGCATGGGGTTAAGTATGAAAGATACAAAAACTTAAATTTTAAAATCACCATTTTCAGTAAAATTTGATAGACTAGATATAAACATTATTTAAGTAGGAAATTGATAGTGTTGTTACATAATTGGTATTAAGAAACTACGACGCCTAATTTTTAAACGAAAAAAATGTCTAATAATTTTTGTATTGTCCAGAAATATGCATTTTAACGGATTTTTTTCTGGAAAAGTAAGCAAGCTACGTTAAAATATTAATAAACACAGTAGTTCCATTTTTTAATTGTTATATCAGAACTGAATATAAAAATTGCAAGAATAGTCAGTGGCGTACATTTTTTGTCAACATTATTGGCTACGATGGGTCACACGTCGCCATTGGTTTAACTAATTAAAATTAGGTTAAGGCTAAATTAACTTTTAAATGCCGCAAATGTTAGGCAAAATTTTATTTAATTCGAATAAGATATAGTTATTTTCGCAATTAGGAAACACTCTATATAGTTTTGCGGTTTCCTTTTTTTATACCTTTCGAACTCCATTTTGATAACAGACGGCATAGATGTCCTTATCTTATAAGCATAATATAACACTAAAAAAAAAACATATATTAGTGTATTCTTTAGATATTTTACATATTCCTTAAAAGAAAAGTTTAGGTTTCAATAGTAAATTAATTTAAAATAGAATTGACGTTAATATTAATTGACTAGATAAAACCAGTAGTAAACTACTCTTTAATAAAATTAATTTAGGAAATGGATAGATAAACATCTAACACATTTGCCCAATTAAAGCGTCAGCCATTTTATTGTAGTTTCTTGTAGTAATAATATCTCCTCTTCATTCATTAAAAGAAGTAGTTTAAAACTTTAAAAAATGTCCAATTACAAAAAAACACAACAACCAGATGATCTGTGTCCATCTTAAAAAGCAATTTTAAGCCGAAAACGACATTTGGTCCTGAAAAACATTTCATCGACATTTCTTATTCATCTAATGAGGGTCTTCTTGGCGCCAATGTCGGCTTTGTTCAAAGGTATCGTTGATAAAATTCAAGATTTCGATCTAAAGTCGATAAAACCTGCTTAAAACTCAAAAAACCACGTCCTCGCCCAAAAAGTATAAGGTGACAAAAGGGGACAAGACTAAAGGCGTGTTCGTTATTTTTTTATCTTCTTTGAGATACTTTTCACATTGTCTTGTTGTTTTGTAAGGATTCTTTTAGGCAATGTTTAATTTAATATGACAACCAGGGTAGCCACTTAGAAAATAATTTCAAAAAGGACATCTATTTTTTTTTGACGCAACGAAAAAAACACTTATGTCCAAAGGGTACATGAAAAACACAAACACAGTGTTTACTTAAATTTCATGATCGTAATATGTTAACTTAATTTTTGACTGACTTATTACATTTAGTTTTATTATTTTGATACAGTGTGTGGCAATACATTTTTTATTAAGAATAAAAAGCAAATATTTAACCTAATAAAAATCTAAATATTTCTACTAGTGTTATGAATTTAGAATTTTAGAAGTATTCAGGATAGTAAAAAAACAATTTAATCAAGAATTAAATAGAAAGAATAAATGAAAGTGGTGTATTCCGTGCAAAAATTTTAATAAATATTAATAAGCGTAGCAGGGGGCTTTCGGTAAAACCATCTTCAGTGCTACCTGCAAGCAAGGATTGAGCTTTAGAACCGCAAAATACAAAGTTATGAAATTGTTTTTTTTTGAGAGAGAATTGAAATTAAAAATTCTCAATCTTCATTTTTTAATTTCAATTATCTCTCATAACTTTGTATTTTGCGGTTCTAAAGTTCAATCCTTGCTTGCAGATACCACTGAAGATGGTTTTACCGAAAGCGCTCTGCTACGCTTAATAATATTTATTAAAGGTTTACATTTACACAGATCATACATTAAAAATACAGAATTTCATAAATCAAAAATTTGTCAACACGCATTTGATAACAATCATAAAATTAACTGGGATGCTCGAGTATTTTTGCAAAGGAAACTTGTTCTAAAAACGCAAAATAAAAGAAAGTGCGTATATATTATTAAATAAAGATAATTGTGTAGAATCAATTTCAGTTAATTTTAATAATACTTGGTTGCCTTTGCTCGATACTGAAGTATCTTCAGGAAAACTAAAAATCAACCAACTCATTACCTTTTTTGTCTTACAAATAATAAATACACCAGTTACTTATGTCACTCATGACACCTATGTCAAACTATTTTCAGTTTGCGATATTAAAAGCCTAAAATTTTAATCATTTCTAATTTAAATATTAGTTTTTTTTTATTTAACTTGACAACGGTGGCAGACAGCGCCGAAACGTCGTTTTTAATTAAAAGTTTTTGGGTTTTTAAAGGGTTTTTCTTCTATTTTGTTTCAGGCGACCGGCCATTAGCAAAAAGAACACAGATCATATATTAAAAACACAGAATTTCATAAATCAAAAATCTGCCAACACGCATTTGATAACAATCATAGAATAAACTGGGATGCTTCGAGCATTTTAGCAAAGGAAACTTGTTCTAAAAAAGGCAAAATCAAAGAAAGTGCGTATATATTATTAAATAAAGATAATTGTATAGCATCAATTTCAGTTAATTTAAATAACACTTGGTTGCCTTTGCTTGATACTGAAGTATCTTCAGGAAGACTAAAAATTAACTAACTATTCACCTTTTTTGTAAAATAAACAATCATTACACCAGCAACCAGTTATCTATGTCACTATGACACTATAACCAAACAAACATGTTTTGACATTAAATGTCAAAGTTTTCAGAATATCCTAAAAAACAGAAAAATTGTGAATTTTAAAGCCTAAATAATAGTAAGTTTTTATTTTTATTGGTTTTATTCCATTTGTCTTGACAACGGTGGCAGATTTGCCACCGAAACGTCGATTTTTAATTATCTGTTTACTTGTTTAAAATTTTTTTCGTTTTTTAGTACTTTTAATTTTATTTTGGCGTGTACCCAAATAAATACCATCTATTAAATGAATCCGCCAAACTACAGAACATATCTTCAATTCAGTTTATAGGGGTCAATAGGGCTGAACAGGTTCAGCTCGTATACCCCAGGACCAGAACCGAACCGGTCCCAGTCCCAGGGCCGTATTATGGTAAAATAAATATGCAAATTTCTGGCGATGGAATTTTCTGTACGAAACGTCGGCAAATATCAAAGTGGCGATATATAGTGTTTTAAGAGTGATGAAAGGATTTAATTAAATTGAAAAAATATCAGGTCCGTATTTAAAAAAATTAAGTTGATGATGGTCGCCAGAAGCCGAAACGTCAGATTCAATATTTAATCACACTGAATTATAGAGCAGAAAAAGTGGCCATGAAAACGTGTTTTTCATTTTAAGTTATCTTAACAAATATAGCCAGGAAACAATAAAAACAAAAATTGAAAATTCCGGTTTTTTTCGAATATCTTCTTAAGTACTCGGAATTTTTTAAAACGCAAAACGGTATTTTATTGAGCATCAAATTGCGCAACTTTGCCTCCATTTAACCGATCCTGTACTCTCCTGTACTGATCTCTTACAGTTTCCGAAATCCCAATGATGAGCGTCGAATTCGAGCCACCCTGTACAGGGAAGCAAATAATTAACTCCTTTAAAATTTACATGGCGTTTCTTATGTTCTGCTCGGCGACGCACCACCCTGTATACGAAAATAAAATCTTTCTTTTTTGATAGTTCCCTTAGAAAAACAAAGTAGTTGTTTATATTATAAGAGACTCTGGTTGTAGTGTCCTATGAGCTAGGCGCAGCGCGTCACTGGGATGAGTCCTGCTAAGCAGCAGCGGGACTACGTGTACTGTAATATTCTACAAATCGACTTCATTTTACCTCAATCACACTCTGTGTTCAAGGAAACACGCTTAAAGTCGATCAAATGGGTCTCCTAATAGCTAGGACTCAGAACGTGTAGAAATCTACTAAAATTTTAAAAAGTCGTACATAACTCTTAAATAAATTTAGGTGTTTGTTAGTTTGCTATGATTTATATATTTATTTGGTTGTTTTTTTGTTATTAAAATGCAAATAATTATTTTATTGTTTTTTAAAATGATCGAAAAATATAATTTTAGTTCTAGCCATGTGTTTACCGTCCAACCAATGTGACCTTGATTTTTGCAAAGATTTACAATTGTATAAAGCTAATTTGGTATTGAATTTTTAGTTTTGATTATTTGTCACATATTTTTGCTTTACTGATTTAAATTATTCGCATTGTAGACAGTAGGTAGCATTGATAGCTATTTATTTAAAAAAAGGGGTAAGATATTCTTCAGGAAAATTTAATTACATAAAAGTAGGAAGTATCCGATAGACATAATAGCTGCTAATGTCATAGTCCAAAACTGACTTCCAGAGTAAAAGAGAATAAAATTAAATAAAAATCGATCAAAAACCCAACCCTTTGTTTCGTGTTAAAAACGATAATTAAAAACTCAATTGCTCAATAATGATATTTCGTAAATCTAATTCGCAATAGCTGTATGTGTGTCCTTTTTCATCTTACACAGTTAAACAGAGAAGTATTAGTACACATATAGACATTTTACGAACATTTCCGATGTTTATTCTATTGTGACACAGAGTACCGAGAAGTGCAATTATCGACTTCTCGTGTTAAAATCTACGATAGAATGCGAGGTGTGGAACTTTATAGAACACGGAGTCCCGCTGCAGGAGTTCTTTTAACTATCGAAATGGTCAAGGAAGATCTCTTTTTGGTGAGTGAAGCTTTAGGTGCGTTTTATTGATGCCATTCCGGAATCTGAATGGTACAAAAATAGCGTTTTCTTGCAAATTCCACCGGTTTTTGCGGCCACCAGTCCTACTGACTATTTTGACCGTAGAGCTGGTAAAATGTTGGTTTAGAGTGGGGGAAGAAACAGCTGTTTATACATCAATGATTTTTAAATTCCTCCTTCTTTATAAAGAATATTCACAACACCCAAAATACTTATAATTTAAATTAATTTATATAACGGCATTTATTTTTTCCTTTTGGGACCGTCCGTGGTTGCTGCAAACTTTGATTTTTTTACTTTAAGGGTATGTTGACGCCTTTTTACAATTGACATTTAATTTTTTCCTTTAACCCGTTTTGTTGCTAGCAGTTTCTTTCTCAACCCAGAAGACTGCAACAAAACGCGCCTTTGTGTTTCAGTATGGTTCCCAACCTAATTGGTATAGAAGCTATGGACAATTAGCATCCTGTGGCTGTGTATGTCTTTTCATAATAAACTCGTTACCATTATTTAACAGAACAGTTGGTCACTTATACTTATAGTAATTTAAATATATTTCACATGCAATACCCTCTTTATTTATCTTAAACTTCCAGATAATAAATGGTTACAATATACCCTCATGGATCATTTAGATAAAGATATATAATTTTTTTGAAACCTATAATTGTTGTACCTTCATAAATACAATTCTTGTTTTTGCGTTTTTTCAGTAGTTTTTAAAACGTTACGCGTGTCACACCACCCCGTATGTTATTATCTTATAAAACAGACGTATAGTAGTAGTACCCGTTTAAAAGCAGTTAGCACTATATTTTTTGTAGCCCTTTTCTATGCACCGAGGTACTTAAATGTAAATTATACGGTATAATAAATGATAATAGTAATATTGAAAATAAGTGTGCTGTTATAACAGAAACTTTTTGCTATAGAGCAATAGTTTAATAACCCAAGCAGCAAGCTGACGTCATTATGACGTTATTTTTAAGTCATTTTTGGTCATAGGACGTCATCAGACCAAAATTATGACGTCATTTTAATGACGTGTTTTATACGTCGTTGAAGTGACGTCTTTTCGACGTCATATTAGCTCATAAAAATCTAATGCCGTCATGTTTAGAAAACCCGCCAGAAAAAATTTGTGACATTATATGATTCATGACCAAATCCAACCGAAATATCATATGACAGAAAAATTAGACTAATAATTTTACAAAATTTAAATAGGAAAAAACCTTACCGATGGATAGCGCAATGGACAATAAACTACTACGTTTATTTAACATCTTCGCTTTACTGTCTACACCGTACCGATGAGACCAAAATAGTTCGAGACCGGTCTGCCGTTGGTGATCTTCAATTAGCTTCGAAAGAAATATATTCGGCTAGTGTAAAAATCTGCATCTCCAGGTTGGACAGTGTCCCGAGAGATGCAACCTTGCAGTGCAAGGAAATTGCAAGCAGCAGGGAGTTTTTTTCCTATTTCAATTTTCAAATAAAATATCGGATCATTTTAGCTTTTTTAAAAAAAAGTATAGGCGTCAAGTTTTCGCCATTTAAAGACGTGATTATGCCGTCATTAACGTCTTTTGTCTGTGACTTAGGGAGGTTAATTTAACGTCATTTTGTCGTCATCTTATGACGTCTTTGCTGACCAAATGTGACTAAAAATGAATAAAAAGATACGTCAATAAGACGTCAGCTTGCTGCTTATGAAATTGAACTTGCTAAACGACCACCGGCGCATATATCGATAGAAGCCGCAATCCGGCGGTTTTACTTATAAAAACTATTAAAAAATCGCCAAAAAGTAGTTGAAGTTAATTTAACCCTAATAATTATTTATTTTGCGTGCCGTAAATGTTTAGTTTTTTTTGGTTTTATTGTTTAATATTGTAGTTAAGTTCATAGCACCCTTTTGGAAAAACAAATTGGAGTAGTATAGCGGGATGGGAACAGGCAAATAACGCCACTATTGTATTTATCCTAACGTTTTTCGTCTGAATTGCCACTTTATCAAAGGCCTTTAATTAAAAAGACAAATTACAAAACTATTTACTCACACCCAATAATTTACAACACTATAAAACGCTTTAAAAAATATTGTCAGGCAGAAAAGGCGAAGAAATAACTTCTTAGGACGTCATCGTCAGCAATTAGATATAACTCCAAATCCTTAAAAAGTGGAAAATTATTTGCCTTAAAATCAAATTATGAAAAAAATAAAAATAAAAAAATAGTATCAAGAAAAAATTTAAAAAGAAAAAAAATCTACCCGGAATCGAACTCGAGACTTGTCGCTTACGTGTCAACACCTGTTACTATGTAGCTATGGAAGTACTGGAATACATTTTTTAAACCTTCATAATATGCCCAAAGAAATTACTCCTGTTTATTAATTATTTATCTTGTATTCCTCTTCCTCAGAATTTTTAAGTTTGTTTTACCCTCAATACATGCATACTTTAATTGGTAATACTTTAGGAAACGATCATTTTTGTTTCTTGCCGCTAAAATACTTCTGGCTTTTTTTTTCTAAAAGATGTACATGCATATTTTTTAACTTATGAAGAGCTTCGACAAAATTTTCGTAGGTGTCAAACCTGTCTCCCGGTTTCATTTTTTCTTTCGTTTAAAATCAAGCAAAACCGCCGGCTGTCGTTTAGCCAGTGCCTTAATAAATACAGGTTGATTTCTTTCCTATACGCATAGAGTTAGAAAATAATTGCTAAGACAAACAGTAACTAAAAGTGAAAAAAAAAGTTAGAAAATATTTTTTCTGAGGAAGTTAAAATTAATTATTTTAATTAAAAACAACCATATTTCAGTTGTGGTCATAGTGTAATTTTATTTTTACGGGATTCATTTAAAATTGTGGCTTTTAATTAATATCTAACTACCAAATTCTTTCCAAAATAAAAAATAGGTAACTACATTTTACAATATTGGTTATTATTGTCCTTAGAATTCATATTCTTTTTGCAATAATTAATTATCTTTGCAACTAAAAATATTTTACCAACTTTTTTCGGTAATAGCCAAGGTTAGTTTATATTTATATGGTTAAGACACATCCTCAACTTTTAGGCGGTTCGAGGTCGGGGACGCAAGGAAGGGCACTCCACGGAGAAAAGTTGGCAAGACTGGGTAAAATCAAAGCTGATGATCAATCCAGTGGCGTCTAGAATTTGCACATTTCATTTTACATTGTTTTGGAAGTGATATTTGTGGAAAGATGTAATTCCAAATGTTTTTTATTTAAAGTAAAAGAATTTACAACTTAATAATAATTTAAAACTGTTGTGTAAATGGTTGTTCTACTAATACAATAAATTGTATCTCTCCGGCACTGAACAACATGGCCAAAAAATGGGAGATGTGACGTCATAACACGTCAAAGCAATATGGTCGAATGTCGCGACCCTATATAGAGCGATTTTGGATAATAGCAAAGAATATGACACGTGTAGCCAACTTATACAGACTCCGAAGCTGTCTATATAAGCGCGTGGTGATAAATCGTTCGTAATTCTGCCATGTGAATTGAACTTCTATTGCGGTAGCTATAATATTCTTTGATAATAGTCATTGTTTGTCTTTAAAAAAATTGCCAAGTTTATGCGTATACGTTAAGAATCGCCCTGTTTAGATTTTTTTCTTTAATTTATTTTTTAATTTTCTTTAAATTTGTTAAATACGTATAAAGACAAAGAGTGATGATAAAATTTTACCCAGCTATAACGAAAATGGAAAAACAAGTTTTTGTTTTTATTTCCTATACAATTTAACTTACACAGGGTGTTACAAAAAAGAAACAAATGCGAAAAATTTTAAAAAGTGTTTTTTTTGTTCAAAATAATGAGTAGTTAGCTGCATAAACGGTGGTTTAAAGGACAACCATTAGGAATATATCGTGGTACAGGGATGACGAAAAAAATTGGTTTTTATTTTAAAAGCGAAACGCGATAAAAAAATAAAGTTTCATATAAATATTACCTTTACAAAAAGACCAGAAGGGTTAAAACAGTATGTTCCTATTATTCTTTTAACTAAATTTAAAGAAAAACTAAAGCAACATTTTTATCTTCTACATTTGTTTTTAAACTTAGTAATTTAAATTACCAAAATAAAACGTAAATCATTACGTGTTTTAACAAAAAATACATAAATAAACAAATAAATAAAAATTTAGTTGCCTGCTGTTTCTTATTAGAACGTTTGAAATATTGTGTTTTTTACATATTTTAGTTGTTTAAATAAATTAGTTTTTATGATTTTTAGGCAAAAATAAAAATTGTATTCTTTTAAATTTCTAATATCTTTTAAAATTAAAACTACTTTTTTATATTTAACACGAAATCAGCTTTTCTTGCATTGAAATATTCTGCATAAGTGTTTTGTTGTAAAAAAAGTATATAACATAAAGACAACTTAATATCTTTAAATGTAAGGTATTTGATAGAATTTAATTAATAGTAAAGTTTATTAATTTTTAATTAATAAATTTAATATATTTTATAAACTGCTTCTAAAACCATTAAATTTATATAATATAATGATTTCTATATGGGCATTTTTTACACACAAGCTTTGTACGGCATCAGCTAAAGCTAAATAACATAACACATAGGCAATGTGAGGACAAGAGACAATCTAAGGTGAATACCCGCATGTAAACATTTCGTATTGGATGAGTCACCTATATCCTTTGTTGTTGCTTTACTGGCCGATATACCAATACCTATTTGCTTAACCAGTCTACTGTGTTCTCACCTGCAGAAAAAGTGCTAAAAAATAAAGCATTTAAAAAGCAATAGAAAAAAATAAACTCCTTGTTTTTATGATGTATTAAACCAACCACTAAAGCTGTGTATTGTAATAACGCGACATAAAAGGACAAATAAAACCAGAATAAAGGTAATTATGTCACTTTAATTATAGTTATTAAGTGCTAAAGACATACTTAAACCTTTAATCCATTTACGCACTTTTACAGTGGGTAAATTGAAAATTTTAATTAATAGAATAGTATGGTATTTAGGTCAATAACAAATTAAATGAAATACTTTTTTATACTATTACGAAGAGTGATAATGCGAATATACCGGGTGGTTTCTCCCTATAACTTTTTAACCTTTTTAAAAAAAATGGTCGTATTTTTGTCATAAATATGAATTGGTTGATCAAATCACTTGTCTTCCGTAACTTTTGGTTTAACCAAAAATGACTGCTGCCTTTAAATTTTAAATTGCATCACCAAAATATTTTGTATTATTTCGATAGCATATGACATTGTAAATATAATGACAACTTACATAGTACAGAAAATAAAGGATTCTTTTGTTGCAAAATTCGACATGAGTTATTTTTTTCCACAAGTAGGTGCAGTGTAACGTAATGCACCTAAAAACACAAAATACTTACAAATATGGCGAACGAAAGTGCCGCCATTTTGCGGCTATATCTCCGTAATTTATAATTATAAGACCTTTATTAGGGGCACTTAAATAATTTTTTATCTTGTTTGTTCTATATTTTTGTTCGTATCACTTACCGTTTACGATTTATAAGTTTATTACTGTTGATTTATTGACTCTTTTACTGATATCTCTTCTATTAATCGTTTAAGTTATAAATTGCTTAAAACCAAACTTTTAAATCAATACATTTCCTACAACTTTTAAAATACATATTTTTTCCTAAAATTAATATTTTTAAAGTTACAATGCGTTCAATGTTGCACTACAGAATACAAGGTTCATAAAAACAAAGCATGTATAGCAAGATAAAGGTTGTAGAACATTTGTCGGTTTAAAAGTTTAGTTATTATCAATTTATTGTTTGAACAATTATTAGAAGAGATATCGTAAAAAAAATGAACAAACATTAATAATCCTATAAACCGTAAAGGGTAAGTAATACAAAAAAAATATAAAAACAAAAAGATGGTCCTAATAATTATGGCCCTTATGCGCACGGTTACTGAAATACAGGCCCAAACGGTGTTTCTCAAAATGGCAGCACTTTCGTTTGCCTTATTTGTAAGTCTGCGTTTGTAGGTTCATTACGTCATACTCATAGATAACCTACATTTAGATTCGCAGTGGCAAGAAGCATTTTTCGGATTTTTACGACCTCGCGCAGTAAACAAATGAATAGGTGACAAACATGCACATTAAGTAAAAGCCGTGGCAAAATACAAACACCGGCACCCTGTACCCTTCGTCCGCGGTCTGACCGCGACGCTCATTAGCTACCGTACTCCGAACAGAAAACCAGGTTGCCGCCGACAAATTCTTTCCGATAATGAGGATAGTTTGTTTGGCGCCAGGTACGTTTACCCTTAGAGATTAGATTAGGAGGTGGATTGCATATCCTCTAACACTGCAACCTGCTCAGGTTTATTGTGTGTCCTCCGTCCATAGGTTAGAGCACGCTATCCAAGCCGGTCTGTTTAATCAGACTCCACAAGCTTGAAACTGGCCCCTTGGTATATCTTGCCGCTTTAGGTTTTTCTTCACCCAGCCTTGCAAACCGCAGACGACAAAGGGCTTCTCAGTAGCACCATACGTGTTCTGCGGTTTCTTCCTCCTCCTGGCAGAACCTACATAGGTTTTCTTCTGCCAGGCCCATAGTTTCCAGGTGTTTATTCAGTCTGCAATGACCTGTCAGTTGACCCACTATTATTCTTACTGCCTTCCGGTTATAATTCAGAAGGTCTTTTGTAAATTCTGGCGAGTAAGCCTTGATGAACACTTTCGCCTGACGCTGTCCTGGTGTTCTCCTCCACCAGTCTTGTGATTCCCTCATAATCCATGATCTAATGGATGACCTTACCTGGCATGATGGAATACCACAGCAGGGCTCAGGACCTACCATTGTCCTACCAGCCCCCTCCTTTGCCAATTTATCAGCTTCTTCATTGCCTTCGTGGCCTTCGTGTCCTGGTACCCAGGCAATGGTTAGCTTGTTGGACGCACCCACCTCTTCCAGGGCAATTACGCAGTCCCGCACCAGCTTGGAGCTGATTTTGCATGAACTGAGTGCCCTGATGGCTGCCTGGCTGTCCGAATAGATTACTATGGTTTTATCCTCATAGCTCCTTCTGATGATTTCCTAGCGCATTGTTCTATGGCTACAATTTCGGCCCGGAACACAGTAGGGTGTTGTCCGAGACCCAAGTTTATTTTCGTCCTTGGTTTGTCCCCATATATACCTGCTCCAACTCCTTGGTCTGTTTTGGAGCCGTCTGTATACCAGATTAGGTCGGCTTTAATGGGAGGCCCTACCACACAGTCCTTTCTGTCTGGTATTAAAGTTTGAAAACCTTTGTTTAGCCAGTAGCTTGGTACCATTTTGTCTGAAGGCATCTCACACACTGAGTTGACTTTTTGGTCCTCCTTGAATCTCCATTGTATGGCCCTTTCCTGTCTTATGATAGGACTCTGGCCTTGTTTGAGACGGTATTGTACCGCTTTCACTTCACCCTGTATGTAGATGTGAAGTGGCGGTAGATTAAGCAGCGTTTCCAGTGATGCAGTAGGGGTCGATTTCATGGCCCCCGTAATACATAGACAAGCGAGTCTCTGTATACTTTGTAATTGCCTTATTGCCGTCTTTTGTAGCGTCTTTGCACCCCAGGCAATTGACCCGTAGGTTATCATTGGTCTGACGACCATTTTGTATAACCATAGGTTCATCTTCGGACTGAGTCCCCAATTCTTTCCGCAAAGTCTTCGGCATCTACCCAGGGTAGTTCTTGCCTTCTGAGTGACTTTGCTTAAGTGTGGTCCCCAGGTTAGTTTTTGGTCAAAGATGACTCCTAGATATTTAACCTCTTTTCAAAAGGGGATTTCCACTCCGTTGAGCCTGGAAGGTCTTAGTCCTTCAAGCGCTCTTCTTTTTGTGAAAGGGACGGTTATTGTTTTATGAGGGTTGACTGAGAGTCCCTCCTGTTTGCACCATTTGTCAACGATGTCTACGGCGTTCTGCATTCTGCCTGATATGTGCTCTAGGTGACCCCCATTGACTACAATGACGAGGTCATCAGCATAACCCAGGCAGTTGTACCTTTCACCAGTCAATTTGTCGAGAAGTTCATCTACCAGGACTGCCCAATATAATGGCGATAGAACGCCTCCTTGTGGACAGCCCCTCCCCACTTTAGCCTCCATTGTTACTGTGCCTAAGGTGGATCTTATGACCCTGTTTCTCAGGCTGGCTTCGATCCAGTTGCAGATCGTGTCGGGGATTCCTTTTTTCTTTAGCGCGTTCATTAGTGAGAAAGTTGGTACGTTGTTGAACGCGCCTTACCCTTAACTTGCTTGCGCACACATCGGTTTTTTCGCCCATGAAATGTAACTTTTGTTTCGTGCAGGTAATAACATATGCAATCCATCGATATCAGTGGTCATACTACACCTATCTGTAAACAAAATAACTCCTGCCACATAATGCATTATTGACAAGAGTAACTTGCTCCTCATTGCCTGTACTAATATTCAAATTTTTAATAATTCTGCAGTCAAAAATTTATTATTTTTTTAATTTCAATTTAAAGTGCCATAATTAAGCTAAAACGATAAAATTTAGGTAGTAGTAGTTTATAGTAGCCATGAAAAAATAAATTTGTCTTTTATTTGTTACGACCTTTTCAGGCGAGTTATAAAATTGAAATATCCGATTTATGGTCACAACTTTTTTCTAAATGAAACGGGGGTGGCTGGTTAGCATATCCGAAAAAAATCGTTTTGAATAATTTTGTACCGTTCACCTATAGGCGGTATTTCGTGCAAATACTTCTTCTACAGAACACTTAATTAATTAATGATGTTGTCATAAACTGATATTATTATTTGGAGTAATAGTTTGTTAAACAATATTTTAATACATGCTTGCTAAAACAGAAAACCTCTCCCGCCTCTGTAGTACCCAACAACTTTTTTTATCATGAGACGTCGTAAAAAACAAAAGACCATTAGTTTTATTTTTTTATGGCTATTTGACATAAAATTAACCGTTTTACCATCTTTATTGTAGTCGATGATACGAATACTAAGCGACCTGCGCCCATCTATACAGAGTGTTTTCTAATAGCGGTAAGACGTTCATGTTGTGGCAGACTTGCCACCGAAACGTCGGTTTTTAGTTTTCTAGTTTTCTGTTTTAAATTCTTTTGTTTTTTTTTAGACAGAAGGATCCGATTTAGCGTGTACCGAAACTAATACAATCAATTAAATTAATCCGCCGAACCAATTCAAAATAAATCTTTAAATTTGAAAGAGCCAAGTTAAGGTGGGTGCAAGTTCTGGTTGGTGTATGTCTTTATCATATTCTCCTTCCCTCCCCCGAAACCCAATTCGGATTCAAGATTCTATTTACAATAGTTATTTACATTACAAGTTTACTTTTGGTGTGAGGTGGCTTTTAAATAGCCGAGGCGAAGCCGAGGCTATTTAAACCTCCGAAGACAAATCCTAAGAGAGGTACCATCAAACATATAAATCGTTTTCTGAATGGCTTGCTACAAAAAATGTGGGGCGGATTGACGAGAATGTGATGTTGGCGTATTTTCAAGAAAAATCCGAGTCTTTATCACCACCAACCCTCTGGTCTGTATGTTCCATGCTCAAGTTAACAATTACCGTAAACAAAAATCAAGATATTTCGGAGTTCAAGAAACTAGTTGCTTTTATTAAAAGGAAAAACGATGGTTATGAGGCAAAAGAGTCAAAAAAATTTAAAAGAAGAAATCATATAGTTTTTACTTAACGCGCCTGATCAAAGTTACTTAGCAATGAAAGTAATAGCTATTATGGGAGTGGCTGGGGCATGCCGGATAGACGAAATATACAGAATGAAGCTAAGTGATGTAGAAATAAGAGATGACGTGGCTATAGTAAAAATAGTGGAGTCTAAAAATAAAGTTAAAAGAAACTTTGTAGTAACCAACGATGAAGGCTCAGTTCCTTATGTCAGATTTCTACAGGAATATATTAAGCTGAGACCAAGGAATGTTCTAGATGAGCGCTTATTGTATCGTTATGAAAGAAGTAAATGTGTTAATCAAGTAATTGGAAAGCACACTATTTCAAATGTACCTAAAAAAATTGCGAAGTTTTTGAAGCTTGAAGACATCAGTAGATACACTGGCCATTCTTTTAGAAGACCGTCAACTACGTTCCTTGCCAATGCTTCGGATGTCGATATTTTGGACTTAAAAAGGCATGGAGGTTGGAAGTCTTCTTCTGTTGCGGAGGGATATATTTCTGAATCCTATAGTAATAAGGTGGAAATTTCAAAGAAGATTTTACACGAAATTCCTATCAATATTTCCTCTAATGAAGTAACAGTGAAAAATATGAATATTAACGTAGTTAAAGGTGATAACGATAACCCAACAACAAATTTAAAGACTGTTAATTCAAGTATTATTCCTCCAATTTCTTTTGCTAATTGCTCAAATTGCACAATTACTTTTAATGTCAATATCTAACCTAGTTTTTAAAATATTTTATCATAAATTAATTACTTTTTATAAATAAATCCTAATATTTCCCACACGCATATTTTCTTTTTTTTAGTCTTACTTTTTGTCCAGGCGCTAAAAATATTACTTTCGTAGCTAGCAACGCTTAGCAACCAGGTAACACGAAGGTTCTCTTTCGTTATCATTCGCGTTGCTAGGACCACAAAGTTTTCTTATTTATACAGTAGTAGAAAAATAAATTGTCTGATAGCACTTGTATAAAATAATAAAAGCAAACTTAACTTTAAAATATATAAAAAAAAGAAATTAGTAAAAAATTATTATTTCTATTTAGATTTTATAAAAAAAAATACCTTCTATACAGATAAGGTTGCAACCCCTAAACATAGCCTTAAAGGTTTTCGGTGGAAATTATTAAGAGATCAGTTCACGTCTGACAGTCCTGTTAAGAATTTATTTTATTGGATTATGATAAAATAATTTCGACTGAAAGCCCTTAAACCTATGTTTAGGGGTTGTTACAACCTTCTCTGAATAGAAAGTATTTTTGTTATAAAATCTAAATAAAAATAATATTTTTTTACTAATTTCTTATTTATACAGTAGTAGAAAAATAAATTGTTTGATAGCACTTGCATAAAATAATAAAAGCAAACTTAACTTTAAAATATATAAAAAAAAGAAATTAGTAACAAATTATTATTTTTATTTAGATTTTATAAAAAAATACTTTCTATACAGAGAAGGTTGCAACCCCTAAACATAGCCTTAAGGGCTTTCGGTGGAAATTATTAAGAGATCAGTTCACGTCTGGCAGTCTTGTTAAGAATTTATTTTATTGGATTATGATAAAATAATTTCGACCGAAAGCCCTTGAACCTATGTTTAGGGGTTGCAACCTTCTCTGTACAGTAAGTAATTTTTTATAAAATCTAAATGAAAATAGTTATAATATATTAAATAATTCAGTAATTTTTTTGAGTAATCCCAACTTTTATAATATTATGCAAGGGCAAAATAGTTCTTCATAATATAAAAAAACAATTTTCTTAAAATGTTTTATTAAATATCTTTATTCTGAACTGGAACTGCCTTTTTACACTGGCCGAAGACGGATAGTTGAGCGACGGACCGACGCTATCGAAGTGTATAAAGTCTTATTCACACGCACAGCCGACTTTCCGCGTTCTCAACGTGTGAAAGGTCTCATAGAACTCCATACATTCGATATCGTCGATCCGTGGCCCAACTATACGTCTTCCGCTAATGTGAAAAGGCGGTAATATTATTTTTCCTATGACCACTTGTGAAAATAGCAAATAGCGCACTGGTTTCATGCATAGAAAATGCGCTATATCACACTAGTGTTGCAAAGTACTTTACAACACTCGTGTGATATATATTATGTTGTCATTCTAAAAACTGCTATTATTTTTGCAAGTGACATATTTATTGTAGTGACAGTAAAAAGAATTTTACTTACTTAAACAGTAGAACCCAAATTAGCTAAAATCATCTTATTAACGTTAAGTTCCTGCACAGTATAAGCTTTCGTCTAATATTAAAAAGAGTAATAATAAAATTTCGGAAAAAATAAAACATAAACAAAAATAGACATAACCACAAAAAACAATTTTTACTGACTGCTCGCTCAAGGAAAATAAAATTTTAAATAATGAGCGCTCGATCCCATTTAAGCCTGTGTTCTCTTAATTTTGTGACGTAATATTTTCCCGTAATTCTTTGTTTACAATCGTACTGGAAGGTTTTTTCGAGGTTTTGGTGTTATTTTTTTGCTTTTTAGCCATTGGACTTTTATAAATATTTAGTTTTTACTTAATAGTTAAATTAAGTAGTTATTAGTACTGCAGTTACAAGGAATTTTAAAACCTGTAAACAGGGGTCACGGACCTGGATATTTTTTACAGGGAATTTACGTTTAAATCGTTATTAAGGGTCAAATACAATTTTTTAAATGTTTTTTAGTTATTTTATTTTTCAATATGCAAGTATTGGTTTATTTTGTTAGATAAAAAAATATTTTGGCAAAAAGGTGACGTCACAAACATAACCTATATTTTCGGACAAATATAAAAAATTGAGCGCTCCTTAATAAAAAGTTTATCTTCCTTGCTGCTCGCTCAGTTGGCACAGTGTTGTCAGGTAAGTAGATCAAATTAAAAATCTCCCTCCTACCTTTGAGCACGCACTTTATAGAGGCAGCCTTGCCGCTTGACTGTTCGACCTAAAGCGCCAGAGAAAAAACTCCTATAGATCAAATTCCTTTCTCTCTGTCTTCGTGTACTCAAACAACTACTTAAATTTTTCTGTTTTAAATCCCGTAATTAAACCTGAGGCTAATACACACTTTATGAATCCACTTTCTTTTATCCATTCATAAATAGAATCAGACCCTTCCGACGTTGCCAAATGTATTCCATATTTTGCATGGTATAACGGACGTTTAGTAGTCGTTTTTTTCTTACTTTTAGGACTTTAGGTTATGCATTTACAATTTTCATATTTTTTTTATTTTTTCTTAAAAATATGAGAAAAAAATTTTTACTTAATTTTACATGTGATGTTCAGTTTCATTAACTCGTTTTACCAATTGTACCACACCCAGCACCTCTTTTTACTCCCCGGTCCCGTAAGTTTGTTTACTGATATTTTTTAAAAACGGAATATTTTGGATATGCGCCACTTACGTTTTATTTTGAAGAGTGTCTAAAATATGTAAGTGTCAATAATTTTTAAAAAACCCTTAAAATAGCAGAAAACCGTATTTAACTATTACCGTTATTACCTAACCAAACCATACAATTTTTATTAAGTGAGGGCCTTTTTAAATTCCAAAATGATAAAAGTTATATAATGCTTCTAGATAGGTGATTTTCGATGTAAAAATATTGACCAAACATATAATATAGCAGGAAAAGTACATATCACACTAGTATTACAAAGTAAATAATTAATAGTTTAAAAAACTAAAAACACGCTTTTATATGCAACCGAATTAAAATTTGAAAATAATTTTTCATTAAAAAATATTGTCATTTCATAGTAAAAAGCGTGGGGTGCATTTTACTATTTTTTCATAACTTTTCCATCATAGATATTTGCAAATATAATAATTATAACATTTAATATATTTATCACCCCACGCTTTTTACTATGAAATGACAATATTTTTTTTAATGAAAAATTATTTTCTAATTTTTAGTTCGGTTGCATATAAAAGCGTGTTTTTTTAGTTTTTTTAAACTATTAATTATTTTTCATTTTTTAGTTTCTGCTACTCTTGACATAATGGCGAAAAAAATTTTAATGAACAAGAGTGGCAAATTTTAAAATTTTTCCAACAGATTGCAACTCACTAAAAAAATTCTTCTTCATTAAGTAGCAAAGTTTGAAATTTTGCCAACAGATGGCAATCCAGGCAATGTTTGGACCGTTGCCAATATATTGCAACCCACTAAAAAATTTCTTCTTCATTTAATAGCAAAGTTTAAAATGTTGCCAACAGATGGCAACCTAGGTGTTGTTTTTATAATATAATGGAATTTTTTTCCTGGCGATCCAAAAAAGATAACGGGATACTGTTTGCAGATTATTGCATTGTCATGTTTCCTTAATACGTGTGCAAAGTTTCAAAGAAATCGAATAGCTGGAAGTTGGTTAAAATTAGGCTCAAAGATTCCGTTACATAGCCAGATAGTTACAACCCAAGTTAATAAAAGCGTGTTAACGGCATTTATTAACTGTTATTGTTCATAAAAATTGAACACCAATGGTGCAACTAACCCAATTGTGTAAAAGAACTTATTAATTTTTATTGTTCATAAAAATTGAACACCAATGGTGCAACTAACCAAATTGTGTAAAAACTAAAAAATTTCTTCTTCATTTAATAGCAAAGTTTGAAATGTTGCCAACAGATGGCGACCTAGGTGTTGTTTTTATAATATAATGGAATTTTTTTTCCTGGCGATCCAAAAAAGATAACGGGATACTGTTTGCAGATTATTGCATTGTCATGTTTCCTTAATACGTGTGCAAAGTTTCAAAAAATCGAATAGCTGGAAGTTGGTTAAAATTAGGCTCAAAGATTCCGTTACATAGCCAGATTGATAGATAGTTACAACCCAAGTTAATAAAAGCGTGTTAAAATCACCCTAGTGTTGCAAAGTTCTCAATTGTTTTTTATTTTTCTTTAAAGACAAACTTTAATTTTTTTTTGTGGATAATTTGTGCTCGTAGGAAAAATAGTGTACAGTGTGTGAAAATGACTTTCTTACACTTGTGGGTTTGTCGCACTCGGCGTGAAATTAGTAATTTTCCACACTTGCAATATATCATTGTTTACATATTTTGCTATTCAGGCTATGTATGTGTATGTTTAATAATTAATTAGCGACACTTACTTTTCATTATAAGCGCTGTAGTATTAGTAAATAAAAAAAGCTCGCGATATTATCTATTTCAACCATTAATATTCTGGTAATGGCTCCGGACTTTAAAAACGATCTGGCGCATTTAAAATTATTATAACATTAATAAAAACAAATACCGGCAATATTTCTACCGACTAAACAAATTAAAATTTAAAGGGTGGCACTCAAAAATAATTCTAAAATATATTTTATCCTCTATAAATTTGTCAAATGGGCGAGTGTGTTTTAACATTTATTAAAACCGACATTCGGTTTATTAGAATCATAAAACGCATTTTATATTTTACAATAAAAGCGTATGTTTAAAATGACTTGTCAAATACAACGATCTATAATTTTTAATGCGAATAAATTTTTAAATATATTCGGGCGATTTTTAATGCGTTTATGTCTGTTATAAAAAAATTGGTCTGGTTGTTTTTTGATGATACCGCAATTCTTTTAATAAATTTAAAATATTTGTTTTTGAACGTTACATTGTGTAACTGAAATAATAGCATTTTTAACAAAAATGGATCAAAATTGGGTTTAAATTTTGTCAATCAAGACAGAGGAATAAATAGTGGTAATTTGTAAAATACATTAAAACAGAATTTATGGTTTCGTCCGTTACTTTGTGACCGTACATTTTAAATTAATAAAATAAAACACAATATATATTTTGTTCATAGTCACTTTAATTGAATATTTAGCCGTGACAGTTGTTTCGTAGTACAACTACATTTTCAAACGTACTGACAAACTAAAATTATGTTACTTATATATAAACAGTAATACTTAATAAAAAACATATTTTTTAAAAAAGGTTTTAAAATCAATATGGTACAGCTGTAAAATTTAAAGATTTTATTGCTATATTTTATAAAAGTTTTACAAGGGGTAGATTTCCTAGGTCAATCTGTGTGTTAAGCAGATGTACATTCTGTTTTTTATGTTTATAGATTTCAATATTTTCTAATATATCTGGTTTTCGCCCTTTTTGTTCTACATGTAATATTTTTAGGGTATTGATTTCTGGAAATTTGTGTCCGGTTTCCAGAAAATGGTTTGCGAAATTTGATGTTGTTTTCCCTAACCTATAACATGAGTTATGTTCTTTAAACCTAGTTTCGAAATTTCTTCCCGTTTGTCCAATGTAACAGCTATTACACTCTTCACAAGTAAGCTTATAAACTCCTGATTTTTTAAATTTATTTTGTTTATCTTTCACATTAAATATCATGTTTGATAATCGATTTGATGGTTTATGTGCTATTTTCTGGTTTTGTTTAGACAGGGTGTTCGATTTTTTTTTTTGATATTTGGCCAAAATAAGTTAGGGTTTTAAATGGTTGGTTTTGTTTTTCAGGTATTTTTGGGTAAATTTGGTTGAGGGTGAGTTGTTTACGTTTCTTATTAATTATAGAGTTTATTACGGGTGGTGGATAACCATTGTTTTGAGCGATGTTTTTTATAGTGTTTAATTCTTTTTCTAAATTTTCTTTGGAAAGTGGAATGGAAATTGCGCGATGTATCATTGATCTGTATGCTGACATTTTGTGGGTAATTGGATGTAAAGAATCATTAGGTATTGTAATATCAGTAAAAGTTAGTTTTCTATAGATATCAAAATTTATGGTTCCGTAGTTAGTTTTTGTTATTTTAAGATCTAAAAAGTTAATGGAGTTTTGTTGTTCTATTTCCAAAGTAAATTTAATCTTAGGGTGTATGGAGTTAATATAATTAAGAATATTTTTTAGCTCTGTCTCATTTCCTGAAAAGCCGACAAGTATGTCATCCACATATCGTTACCAAAATATAACATTATCTGAATGTTTGGAGTTTATAAATGATTCTTCTAGTTTTGACATACATATCTCCGCCAATAAAGGGCTTAAAGGGGAACCCATAGCTAGTCCGTCTGTTTGTTTATAAAAGTTTCCATTATATGTAAAATAATTTTTGTCCATACATAATTTCAAAAGTTTTAAAATGTCCTCTTTAAGAGATGGGTTCATGTTTTTATTGTTTAGTTTTTCTGTTATAATTTTGATACAATCGTCATTAAAACAGAGTTGGGTAGTATTCAAATTCTCGGTATTCTGAATCCTATTCAGAATACATTTGAATGGTATTTAAACAGTAGGTCTTTAAAAACATCTGTGTGTTTGGTATTTAGTATAAGACTAAATACTTTTTGATCAGTAGTCCGAATTTTGGATTGTGAATATCGTTTTTGAATTACACCATTCGAAAACTTGCTTTGTATTTATATTTTGCTATTTAGATTCTGTATTCAAATCCAATGATAATCTCATGAAACACTCTTATTTTCGAGTATTTTAAAAACGTTTTTTTTTCTTACTATTTACTGAAATTTCAACGTGTGAAACTAAAGCATAATCTACGTCTATTATAGATTATTTTTTATTAGAAAACTAACTTTTATTGCTTTAAAATCATTATCATTTTCCTATGACAATATCATTGCTAATATTTGCAAATATTTGACTTTATGCTGTATATAAATAATATTGTCTAAAATTCCCTAAAAGTAAACGTACCAATAATCTACAAAATTTACTAATCCGTTCGGCATTATTCCAATAACAGCCAATAACAGCCTTACAATAACGACACGTGATGCGCGGCAGTTGCTTTTCTCCTCGGCTTTGTCACTAACCTTCGACACTTCGAAGTTCGAAGTGACTTATGAGATTCAATGGCCGCCGAAAGCCACTAAACAAAACGTTGGCCGGCTTCATGTTTCTTGTTGTAAAATATTGTGCAGTGCATTGTTTTTCCGATTGCTAATAAAGTAAGTACCTAATTTTTACCTTTATTTTAATTGCGCTCATATCAATTCAATAGTTATACATATTACATATAATATTAGATAAGAATTGTTGATGTTTTATTTGATGAAGTCGGCAAAAATGGCCGCTGAACCTGTTGCGGAGATTTTCGTTTTGATCTCTCAACCCCTATTATACCTTATTTATAAGGAATGGCTCAAACACTTGGATTAGGTGAATGTCACACCTTACACCTCTGTTTTGTTTTAATTTTTAGTACACTAAAATAAAAATTATTGAAATATATCTTGGTTATTTAATGGTCTATTATACGTTTTTAATACACCATTTATAAACGTCTAATATATACGCTTTAATTTACGTGTATTGTGTACTATTTTAGTATTATTTTTAATTTTCTTAGAAATGTCTGGGTTGAAAGAAGTCGTCCATATTCTCAAAGAGACCTGATATAACATATCAAAAGAAAACAACAAAAAGTCTCGGTCTTAATACTTTTTTACAAATTAATCGTTAAATGGTGACATGTGTTTCGCCCCTAAGAGCATCATCAGACCTAAAAAATAATACAAACAAAACCAATCAATTACAATAAAGACCTTAAAATGCGGGAACGGGACGGGAGCGGGACGAATTTGGACACAAAATATTCCTCATGGATATAGGAGTATTGTTTTATGATGCGGGACCTATTTCCACAGCGGGATATATGTATGTATTCACAACGCGTTGGTGTAAATATATTCATATCCCGCTGTAGAAATAGGTTCTGCATCCGTTTCGCCCCCGTCCCCGCATCCCGCGTTGGTTTGGGCGTATCTTTAATCTACCCTAACAATTAATTTATTATGCAAAAAACACTAAGATCACCTGTACTTTTTAGTGACTTTGGTTTTTCTTTTTTTACAGAAGCGGTCAAAATTTCATTTCAAGGTAAGGACCAGGTGCAGCGAGTTGCATTTGTCGGAGAACTCATCATGCCAAGATTGGCTTAAACTGACCAAACAGCGATACCGTAATGCCAAAACGTGAAAGACTCTATTATTATGTTTGATTCTAGAATTTTTTTAAGTTTCAACTGTTTTGTTATGTTCTATACAGTTTTTGTTGTGTTTTTTATTACTTTTATTTATTAGAGTGCAGTGTTAAGTGTTACCAGTTGCGTCCTTTTGATTTGTGAATTTGTTATTTTATTTATTATTTTTTTTAGATTTAGTAAGCCTAAACGAATGTATTACCTAATACATATACCTATATTATACATACAAAATAAACGTTTTTCGTATACGTCAATATTTGATTTATTTCATATGGCTTTTTTAACGTAAAATTTATTCTAAATATAAACGTATAAAATTTAAGACTTTTTAACGTGTTTAGTAAACGTTACAGTTTTGTATATTATATACCAATTTATAATGTTTATTAGAAACCGCTTTTTAATTGCTCATTTTATATTATAAATAAACGTATACTTTCAACGTCTAAAATTTGGATAGTACTGCAATATTAATACACCTATATTAGGCGGACATTTTAACCTATATTAAAGGTTAGAAATAAACTAAAAATATACTAGTGGTATATACGTAATTAAACGTTTATTAGAGGATTCTGTGTTGGTTGGGTATCTATATTAAGAAATAAATATCCAGGGAACTTTCACTGTAGAATTGGATATTATCAAAACGAAATGACCGTGCTAAGAAATGGTTTTTAGTTATTTACGACGCAAAAACCGTGCATCAAATGGAAAAATGTCAAGAAATCAAATTTGCGTCAAACTAAATGGGCATTTAAGTGGGACATAAGTGTATAAAAGCATGAAGTTGGCGGTTGGTTTGGTTTCTACATCTAGAAACCTTTTTTTCCCTTTTAACTTTTTAAGGATATCGTATTTTTTTTTGTTTCATTAGGATCCCCCACGGGAATATGAAACTCCCCCGTACAAAATATGTTCAAATTCAACACTGGTTTCGCCTGCCTTTAGAGTTGTTATAAAAAGAACGGAAGATCCTTTGGTAAACAACACTGATACATACATTAAAAATTCTAAACATTTCTTAGAGAAATTATCAAACATAGATATTGATTCAAATAATACAATGGTAAGTTTAGATGTTGTTAGTTTATTCACAAATGTCCCACTGGATTTAACAATAAATATTGTAAGAAATAAATTAGAAAATGATGATCTTGGCGAAAGAACAAAATTAAGCATAAACACTATTCTTGAGCTATTAACTTTTTGTGTCAAAACAACATATTTTCAATTTAACACTGATTTTTATAAACAAACCTCTGGCATGGCTATGGGTTCACCTTTATCAGCTTTATTAAGTAATATTTTTATGGAAAACTTTAAATCAAATTTTCTAGAAAATTATCAATATAAACCTTTATTTTGGTGGAGATATATAGATGACATTTTTTCCATATACCAACATGACGAACACTGTTTAAATAATTTTTACATTAATACACAAGAACCAACTATTAAGTTTACTTTAGAAAAAGAAAACAACTTAAACTACCATCTCCTAACATTTTAATAAAAAAACAGTTTAACAATTTTGAAACAAAAATCCACAGAAAGCCTAGACATACAAATAGATACTTAAATTTTAACTCAAATCACCCAATAATGGTTTAAAAGGGAGTTGTAATAAGTTTATTTGATAGAATTAAAGTCATTTGTTCTAATCTATATATAAATATTGAAAAAGATTATTTTAAAAATATTTTAATTCAAAATAATTATTCTCTTGATTTTATAAATAATTGTTTTCTTGAATTTGAAACTCCAGTTATAAGACAAAATCAAAATAGTCCTATTACAAATTTATTTTTACCATACATTCCCGGACTATCAAATAAAATTCAACGAATACGACATATAATCACATCTCAATTAACAAAAACAAAACCATACAACTGAAATGAAAATACAAAAAATGTCATTTAAAAAATACCTTGCGAATGCAATAAGTTTTATATAGGTGAAACTTGTAGACCATTAGCCAAACGCATAAAAGAACACAGATCATACATTAAAATCACAGAATTTCATAAATCAAAAATCTGCCAACACGCATTTAATAACAATCATAGAATAAACTGGGATGCTTCGAGCATTTTAGCAAAGGAAACTTGTTCTAAAAAACGCAAAATCAAAGAAAGTGAGTTTTTATTAGTAAATAAAAATAATTGTAAAGCATCAATTTCAGTTAATTTAAATAACACTTGGTTGCCCTTGCTTGTTACTGAAGTATCTTCAGGAAGACTAAAAATTAACTAGCTATTCACCTGTTTTGTAATATAAACAATAAATACACCAGCAACCAGTTATCTATGTCACTATGACACTATAACCAAACAAACATATTTGACATTTAATGTCAAAGACAGAATATCCTAAAAAAAGATATAAATTTAAAATTTTAAAACCTTAATAATAGTTAATATTTGTTTTTATTATTTTTATTCAATTTGTCTTGACAACGGTGGCAATTTGCCACCGAAAAGTCGATTTTTAATCATCTTTTTACTTGTTTCAATTTTTTTGGTTTTTTAGTACTTTTAATTTAATTTTTGGCATGTACCCAAATAAATACCATCCATTAGCTAAATGGGAATACACATTTTTTTAGTTGCTTGCTCCATACTTATGCCAGCCGGCATAAGTATGGAGTTTTATAAGCTCTTATATTATAAAATCATTGCCTTTACTAAAGCCAATTAGTCACAGAAGGGAGTCTCTTTGACTCTAGTACTTTCTTAAAATAAAATGTTAGTAAGTACATTTTTTTAATTGAAATTTAATTATGCAAATGGCGTCATATCTATATTACATCATAAAACATGATGTTCATGATGATTAAACAATATGTTAGACATGTAAATCGGTTCATTAACAGGGGATGTAGATTGCGTATTCCTGCCTTAACAGTGTTCTCTCGCCTTGTCTTGATATACTTGATTATAACTGAATTTTACAGGGTGAACCAAACATAACTTTAAAAATAAAGAAAAATAATTATCAGTGAAAATAACATCATGTACTGACGTCGCTCTGTAGGTATCTAAACCATTATGATTTGGCATAAATTGAATAAGGTCTACCGGGTGTTTTCCACAGGTGGTTCCCTCTTATAACATTTTTACCTTTTAAGATAAAAAAATAAAATTTGGTATATAATTATTTGACATATTTGTGGATTAATTAATTTTTTTTCTTAAACTTTCGGTTTATCCGGAAATAACTGCTACTTTCAAAGTTTAAATGGCACCACCCGTATAAAAGTCGTAAAAGAAGACAATTATTTTATTTTTTGATGGATACTTTACCTAAAATAAACCGTTTTTGCTTTATTATGGCACCCTAAATTGGAATTTTAAAAGATATTTTTTTTACAGCAGAAGTTTCAAAAAATGACATGTGAGGTGTCATTGTTTTCAGAATCTCATGTTCTATCGAAACAAGAGAAAGTATACACTGTAACGTCGTTTAAAATTTGATAGTAATGGTCATTTTCGGTGAAATTGGAAATAATTAAAAAGTAAGTAAATTAGTCAATCCACAATTATGTCATATAACGATATACCAAATTTCATCCTTCTATTCTAAAAAAAAGTAATAGGGGAAACCACCACACCAGTAAAAAACACCCGGTATTTGAGGTACTTATAGGGCATAGGGTGTCAACAAATCCGTTGGAAAAGTCATAACTTGTATAAGAATAAGTGTATCAAATTAAAATTTGGTATGTATAAATAGTATGGAAACAAAAAAGGTTTCGCATAATTTTCATTTTTAGCTACTTCCGGTTTTACCGAAAGTAACTTCGTTTTTGAATTTTTAAGAGAAACCTGGATTAAAATGTAATGTTGGTATTGTATAGGTGGCCATGACCGCACGCAAACCAACTAATAATGATCATGGAATTACTTACTTACCTATTAAATGTTTAACTCATTTTTCTTCTTGTTCCGTCAACGTTGTTTAAGGACTGAAACATACAGTTTTTGCATTTCACAGCATCCTTTAGACAACGCGGTAGTTCCACCATGAACGTTATTTTTTAAATAAATACTACCTAGGATTGGCAGAATACTAAACAGAGGTTTTGCCATTATCATCTGTGTGATGATAAGCCTTTAAAAACCCGATGTAAGAAACCGAGATTTAAACCCAAGTTTAATGTGTCCAGAAATATGTATGCCATTTAGCAATTTTACTTATTTTTTGGAGAAATGGGCAAGCTTTAAAAATCTATTTTAAAAACAAATAAACTTGTTTTTTTATTTTTTTATCTTTGGACAAACCACGAAGACTAAAAGCCTAAATACTAACGTACCGTGGGTGTCTTAAGCGAGGTAAGAGGGAGTTTGTTGACACGGGACTTAAATACTTGAAGATTTGGGGGAAGGAAAGACCTCCGCGGGCAGCAGGTTCCACATTCTAGAAACTCTAGGGATAAAAGAACGGACAATGTGGGAAGTTCGGGGCCTGTCCAGTTGGACCGTATAGGGATGCATACGCGCGGAACCACGAGTTTTTCTGTTGGGAACCGTGAGTGGAGGAACTATACTGAACAATTCTTCAGAGCAGAAGCCATGGAAGTACCTATAAAAAAGCGATAGATCCCTCACAGCCCGACGATGGGCAAGAGAGGGAAGCCTTTCTGTAAGTGAAGGATCATTAATGAGACGAATAGCTCTTCTTAGAATAGAATCCAGAATGCTTAGGGTTGTGGGGTTTAATAAAAATATAAAGATTTGCTAAAAAATCAGTGGCGTGCATTATATTTTACTGAAATACTTGTTCTTGTGCCACAGGAGGCCCCACTGGACTTAGTAAATTTAGTTAGTTAGGACTAAGTTAGGTCGAAATAACCCCCTTACTGTTATTAATAGCACTCCTAAAACTTTAAAATCGGAATAGGAATATTTAAGATATTATTAGAGACCGATTTTTTTTTAACTGTATTCTGGAAACAATGCATTTCCAGACCTACATATATTTATTTTTTTAAATAGAATAAACCTTAACTAAACTCTAATTTTTTACCGCAGTTATGAAATTATCTTGATTTTTTGTTTTGCTCCTTTTACCTTTAATAACTTAAAAAATGTTAAGGACTCAGTGGCGTATCTAGAGGGATTGGAGTTCCTTATTTGAACTTTTTGTTAATACAAATTTTTGGCAATTAAAAAAAAGCTTTTAACGTACAAAGGAAATTGTTGAAAAGAGAAATACCATGTTTTTTCATAATACGGTCTTTTGAAACACCTGGAGGCAACTCTTTTTGCTTTTCAGGGGTCCCTTCTTACCTGGGGCCCGGGGCGCCCCTTCCTTCGGTACACTAGTGCCGAGGACCATTATAAATTTGGATTTTAACGTTTTTAGATACCAGATTTTTTTATCAAATACAAATTTTATGTTATTGTTGCTTAAAATTTGTCTTACATTATTTTAGTTTTAATTAGTATTGGTTAGTTCAGGGGTTGCCAAACTCTGCGTTGCAGTGTCATTCCAAGGGTGTCGCGTGTTTATGGAAGAAAAGTGTTTTTTTTTTGCTTTTCGTAGTAATGAAAACAAAAGTATTTGAAAGGAGGGATTTTTTTATTTTCAATAATGTGTAGTAAGGAAAATAATAGTACTTGAAAGAAGAACCTTTTTTTGCTCTTCATATTTTTTTTACTGGAGTAAGGGCGTCATAAGAAAATTACAAGTGTCCAAGGGCGTCGCACTAGAAATAAGTTTGGGAACCCCTGGGTTAGTTTAATTTGATATATTTAATTTTATCTAAAAAAAAAACGAAAACATCAAATACTTGCAAAATTAAAGTAGTTTCACCCTGTATTTGAACACTCTGGCACTTTCTTAAATAAGTAGACATACTCATCTTTTACGATGTCTTAAGAATGTCATATCAGCGGTTTTGACGCATCTAAATGAAGCATGTTTCGCGTCGTCGGATAATTTCGCTCCCGTTTTACGAGGTCGTTTTATTCTAAAGGACACGTCTCGGTGGATATTACCATTCGTTTTATTTGTTAATTTTTCGGTGAAAATTAAGTTTATGGTCTGTTGGAAATTCTAAAAATTTCAAGCATATTTCACGGTGTAATGTCAACTTAAGAGAGATATAAAGAGTTCGGGACAAGAAAGTTAAATGGCGAAGTTTTGCTGTTAATAAAGTAATCGATGCAAAGTATAGCCACACTCAGAAGGTCAATTATAGCTTGCAATATATTGAAGGAAAAATGGCACATGTTAATAATGTTAATTTAATTAAAATAAACTGTTAGTTTAAATTATCCTTTTTAGACAAAGATATATCCCGTTTTAAATAATATAGTAATAATACTAATTAATACCTTTGTTGTATATTGACGGGCTTTCATTGTCTTCAGTATTATTGCTATCGATAATATTGTTACAACGACTCCCTTACACGTTCGATATTATTGATCAATATAAATATTCTTACAATAATATTGACTGTTTGCAAGTGGCTTACAACCAACAGTTTACTTTTTTTTTTATTGCATTTCCAATACTTTTTTATTTACAGGCTTAAGAAGTGCAATTAAGAGGTGGTCCTATTGAAACAAAGTCAACATATGATGATGAAATCCTGAAAAGTTAAGACATTAAATTTTAAAGGCACGCACATGTAATTTTTAACGTATTTTTACCGATTTTCCCGTCAGGTATAGACCAATTTATAAAATTATATTTTTATTGAAAAAAGTGCACTTCCGGGATGGTCTTGTATGAACCAAGTCAGGATCTGATGGTAGAATCCTAAGAAAACGGATTTTAAATGGTCATAATCCTTTTTAAAATTATTAAAATAATAATAAACTAAAAGAAGATAAATATCAACAAATTAAACCGACCTTACAAAAATTTCGTGATATAAGGTTCTAAATATTGGGCACGCCTATGCGTTGGAGGGAAAAATACTGAAAATTTAGATTTGGAGGGCCATATTTCCAAAACTATAAGAGATAGGCCTGTCAAATATAGATTTTTTTTAAATATTTTTTAATATCCTTTTTATGGTAATTCTATACTATTAAAAATATCCACTGATTGAAAACTAAAATTAAGCGACTGGGCAACGTTGCAGTTGCAAATTTAGAACATAATGACATTTCATAATCAAGTTTTTCTTTCTGTTCTTGCAGTTAATATTAAATTTTTTAAGAATTTTTATGATTTTTGGGATGAATGTAATAAAAAATAAGAAAATAGTTAGTCTACAACCAGTGTTATGCGTTTAAGTGGTTGCCATTATGGATTTCGTAAAAAATTCAGCAATGAAGCAAAACATGCGAAGACAGTTTTGGTTTATCTGCAGTTCAAGTTTAAATAACGAAGAACTTACGCTTTATGGCTATATGTAAAGTTTCTTGAAACACTGACTATTATCCTGCTTTGTGTTATTTAGGTTGTCAGACAATGATACCTAATATTTTTGTAAGATTTAATAATTTTTCAGGTAATTTATGTAAATATTCTTTGCCAAATTGAATCTAGGTACACTGTGCTCCTTAATTTAAATTCCCAATATCACACGTGTACTTCTTTTAAAGCTCTTTGATAGATGTTTCATATAATAATAAACCAACGGGTTTTTCATAAAAAATGTCATTTTATTTTTATTAATGGTAAAGTTACTAAAGGTCAAAATTTAATTTGGATGACTTTGTATTAATGTCTGTAAAAATATGTTTTTTACCATGGTTTTAAGTTTATCGATATCGCAGTCTAATGGTTATTTTAGGAAAATGACTTCTGTCTGGGCAAATGCTTTCGGCCTAGGCAAATGACTTCATGAGAATAATTTCTATTTAAAAGCCATTTACCTAGAAAAATAGCATTTGCCGTGATCCTTGTTAGGCAAATAATTATGATATATTTGACAACATATTAAGCAGCACAGTGTGTTTTGCACACTACATAAAAAAGCACAAACACGTGTAATTTGATTGGTTTGAAGCGCTATAGACGATCATGCAGAACTATTACATTGGGCGGGGAGTCATTGTCAGTTCTGGTTGGTTAATTCTTTTTTTTTAACTCGCTTTACTAAGGAATTAGAAATATATATGTAATTAACTAACCTGAATTAACCATACTCCCCCAATGTGACAGTTTTGGTTAGTTCTATTATATTATATCTATATTTCCTTATCCATTTATCTAAAAATTGCTTGGGCAAATAGAATTAAAATAGTATTTGCCTAGGCAATTACCATTTGAAAATAAAAATACACCATTTGCTCGCAGGTAGAAAGCATTTTGTCTAGACAAAAGCCATTTTCTTAACATTGCCATTTGACTGCAAAATCTATATTATTAGCTATTTAATAAAAAATGATAATATATTAAACAAAGTTGTAGATTTCTTTCTCCCCCGTGGCGCAGTGGACAGAGCTTTGATCTTCGAAGCCAGAGGTCGCCGGTTCGATTTCCAGCGGGGAGGCATATTTAGGTAGTAGTTATTTAAAAATAACGACCGTGGTGGCACTACCGCGTTGTCTAAAAGGTGCTGTAAAATGCATAACTGCATGTTTCAGTGCTTGAACAACGTTGACGGAACAGGGGGAACGATGGGTTAAATATCTAATAACCCGACACCCAGGGTACTCTGGTATTTAGGCATATGCCTTCGTGGGATGTCAAAAAATCTATCAGCCGATAATATAGTTGTTAAATAAAAGAAACTTATTAATTAAACACAAATATTCATGGATGAGTTTCCGATAATAAATCTTATAAATGAACAATATTTAAAAAAAGTTATTTACGATGAGTGACATAATAATAAAGAACAAATTTTTGTTATAGAGATGTTAAATAGTTGCTTGGTTTAGGAATATTAAGGAAATTGATAAATTAATCTGAAACTTAAACTTAGCAAAATACGGTCTTTTTAGTGCCATGTATTCCTTGAACCTTCGCTACGTCTTTGGCGTCCAAGCAACGACGGTCAGCTGTCACCCATCACTCATGTCGTTCGACCACTACACGCTTTTGTACTTAGGCCCCTAATTGTGTCGAGAAGCCGCCTTAAATGTTCGGACCCTTGGAAATGAGGAGCGGCTGAATTTTATATCAACACGTTTTAGACCCACATGCGTACATACCAACTAAGTCTTCTAACATTTATTTTTAATTTTGAAAACTATAGAGAAAAAAATTAAAAAAACATAGTTACAAATGGATTTCCTTTACAAATGAGCAGATATCTACATATTTCAAATATATTTACTTACCTTCAAAATGGATTATTGGTGTGGGTAGCAGGCGTTTGTAGGCAAGGTACTTTTTCGGCCATAGCCGGAAATATCCTTTTCTACTGCCTTTATCGAAAATAGTTATTTTTTCCGTATATGAGGGAGAAAAACGGCAATTTCTTTTTATGTTTGAGTGGTTGCCGAAAAAGATTAAAAAATGGAGAAAGCCTAATTTACAAAGAACATATCGTAAGATACTGTGGTAGTTGTCTAGAAAGTTGTGGCAACTCTAATTTTGACGAAATTTTGTAAACTGGGATTTTTGGGGCGCTTATCACGAATCTGAAAGAATTATTAGTCGGAAACGTTTCGTTCTCAAACTATCCTTACTTTCACTATTTTTTGCCTTCTATTTGCACAAATTTCTTGATATAACACTAAATTGGCACACACTATTTTATGAACATCTTTAAAAAACCTCTTTCTTAGTTATTTTACTCGTTTTTTTCATATTCCAAATCTTTTACTCCTAAAACGTGCAACCATGCATACACCTATGTTTATGTATGTTTAAAACAAACCTTTTATATTAATAAAGAAAGGCATAAAATCAATAAATAAAGCATGTTTTAAAAAAGTTAAATAAAATATTGTGTGCCAATTTAATGTTATATAAGGAATTAAGTGCAAAGAGAAGGGGGATATAGTAAAAATGAGGATAATTGAATTTTAATTTTGATGACGAGTATCTCCAGATCAAAACGTTTTTGAATAAAAATTCTTTCAGATTCGTGATTAGCGCCCCAAAAATCCCCGTATACCAAATTTCGTCATAATCGGAGTTGCCGCAATTTTCTAAAAATTACCCATACTGTATTTGCTTCATAGTGTAGATGCCTTAAAAGTTTCTTTTTTTTCAAAAAATATACAAAAATAGCATCTTTGGTAATTCTTTTGACATGTTTTTTTTTCATCTACTGCTTTAAACACCTCATATTCTTTTCCATATCGTCTGCAAGACTTATTTGGCACAAGATTTAATGTTATTAACCTTGCGGTTTCCAAAATAATTTGAGGGATATTTTTGTCGTCTTTAGAGTTCATTTTGATTTAGATTAATAATTTTTCTTTGGCCAAAACTATTTACTTATATCATATTTATTATAAAAACAACGCTTATAGTCCAAGAGCTAGTAAACCCTTCGAGTAACGTTAGACCTGTAAGGCTAGAGATTTGTATAGTGATGAATCATAGCATTCTAAGTCCGAAAATCATCACCTGGCAGGTATCAGCCGTGCACATCATCACCATGTATATTATTAAAAGTTTTAAAAAATATCAAAAACAAAAACACTTAAAGCTGTAAGCTTAAAATTTTTCGCGTTTTCGATAAGCACAAATAGCTGCCAGGCGAACTGAAAGGTGTGGTGATTTGGATGGCCATATTTCCAAAACCATAAGAGATAGATATATCTAATGTGGTATTCTTCCAAAGCTCATTTTAAGATCCTTTTAATGGTTATATAATATACAGACTGCCTCACTAAAAAAAAACTTTTTTTTTTCCACCCTGTATATTATTACCAGTATCACCGTTAAAAAGATCTGTAAAAGTGCTTTAAGAAAATACCACATTTGATATGTCTACTTTTATAGTTTTGGAAATATGGCCATACAAATCAGCCACACCTTTCAGTTCGCCTGGCAGGTAGGGGAAACCCGGGTAAAGTGAACACCCATGGCAAAGCGAATAGTCCCAATTATGCCCAAACTATTTGTTTAACATCAACCTCGCGGACAGGGAAACTTGTGGCCATCATGTCTCAATAAGCGGCAAACACATAAGCGAGAGGCCGAGTTGCGCAGCGTCTTGACGACTGTAAATTGTGTTTTGATGATATTTTTTATATTATTTATTTGTCATTCTTGGGCGTACTATAGTTCTATTGTATTTAAAAGTGGCTTCTTATAAGATACTAATTATAAAATCAAAATCAACAGTTTTTGCAGGATTTGGCCTAACCACAAAAATGGCATTGTTGGGCAAAAGTGAATAGGGCAAAGTGGATGTGGTATCCACTTTACTTTACCCGGGTTTGAGAATATTTAATTGCTTATAATATAAAACTTATATAGGTGGTATATAAAAGGTGAATAACTACAAAAACAAAACTAATCAAGACCATTAATTTGGGTAATCGGAAAGTTAGTGAAGGGTAGTGATAAAAAGTATGGGATGGCTAATTCAAGTCTATACAGACTAGTCAAGAGCTGTGTCATTACTCCAAAATTTGGCTGATTCCGTTTAATTTTCAGTGAAGATTAAGACACAAAGCTAAAGGTCCATCTCAAAATCATAGACATATGAAATAAGAGCAAAAGTAAGAAATATTACTAAAAAACTAAATGTAGAATCAAAAAACATTTCTAGACTAAATGCTAAAGAAGTAACAACCAAAAAATGTTTTGAAGATAGAATACGTTTTTTTACGGTGGAAAATATATTAAAGAAGATAATCCAATTAAAGATTGAATTGGTCGTCGTACATGTCTAAAATTGTACAATGCTCCGCTTTGGAAAACAATGAAGACTATACCTATCTGTGATAACCGCCATTCTTAATTTTTAAAATATTACCTTTAAAAGTGAATTTAGGTTTTTTACTGTATTAACTTTTGTCTCAAAATATAATTTTTAGATTTGTTTGATTAGAAGATGGTAATCCACTTTACCCGGGCACCATATCCACTTTACCCAGGAGTCTGGGCTTAGTGAATAATATGACACATTTTTAAATTTTATTTTTTAGTTATTTTTTGTTTCACTTGTGAACTTAATTGAGTACAAAATATGTAGACGTAATTAATAAAGATTGATTTGTAGTATTTATTTTGTTGCTATCTCTTATACCTTTCTTGATAAAGTGTCAAACATCTTAAGGTATTCACTTTACCCGGACTTCCCCTACTTGTGATCATCGAAAACGCCTATCAATTTTTTTCAAATCCTACTATGAGTGAACCTAGTCCTAGGAAAATTTAAAGCTTACAGCTTCAAGTTTTTTTTTTAATTATATTTTTAAACTTTCAAAAATATACGGGGTGATGATGTGCACGGCTGATGCCTGCCAGGTGATGATTTTCGTACTTACCATATTATGACTTATCACTATACAAATTGTTAGCCTTATATGTCTAAAGTTACTCTAAGGGTTTAATATAAAAAAAGTTATGAATTTCTTGAAAATGTCTCAAAAGGTACTAGAAAAATACCATACATTCTCCTAAAGTAAAGTGCCATTTCCTCCCTTGGATAACTGCAAACCATCCCCTGAAGGAGAAGTGGCACTGTTCTTCCTTGTAATGTCAATAACTCTTTCAAAGGCCCCCAATACATGACAGTGTGATACTAAAGTAAAGTATTATACCGAAATCAAATAGTTATGATGTTTAAATTAAATAAATTTTAAAAAATATATATATTTTATGCTACCTAAAACGAAACTATAGAAAAAGAATTATTTTTAATCCCTGAGCCAGTATTAAAATTAATTTTATGATACGAACACTTCTAAAACCTTTTGGGGTGGTTTCTTTTGAAGAATCTACCACGAATATTCATACCGCCATATATATAAGCGGCGCTTTAACCCAGCCTGTCAATATCAAATGTTTCGGGTCTCGGGCTGGGCGAACGCCTCACTTTTTTGTCGGATAAGTTTACCACAATATTTTTCTTGCAATTTTTAAACATTGTTCCAAAAATCATAAGGGTTTTAGTCACGACACCCGCCTAGTCTGATACCCGAAACATATGTTTAAAGTTCAAGTTGATGGGTGGAGGCCTAAGATTTAAAGAAAATACGTTTTCTACTTAGCCGACGTTTCGGAAAATTTATTTCCTTCTTCAGGGCAATTAGAATTGATTTTCCGTGTTAAAAATATATTTAAAAACTCACAAGGGACCATTTCTTTATAGACACAAAAAAACATGTGTTTAAGCCTTATGGTTTCATGACTGTAACTATTACCATTTTTTGCAAAATGTTCAAAAATTGGATGTAAAACATTGTGGTAAACTTGTCACAAAAAAGTGAGACGTTCGCTTAGTCCGACACCAGAAACATTTGACATTGACAGGCTGAGTTAAAGCGCCGCGCCGCGCCGCTTCCATATATGGCGTTGTAAATATTCGTGGTAAACTCGTCAAAAGGACCTTACTAAAAAGGTTTTAAAAGTGTTTTTATTATAAAGTCCATTTTATTATTGGCCTGAGAAGGCTGGACTATTTGATTAGAGAAAAAAATATTATGTGTATTTCCGGCAAAGTCAGCAAACTTTACCATTTTTCGAAAATATGCTGCTTTTTCTATATGTTACACAATATGTATTTATTTTGGTAGTGCAATATGCAAAAAAATCTTGTAGTAAAACTATTATATTATTGTATAAAATTAACTTATTTTTACAAATAAAAATCAGGAGACCATACGCTTTATGGCTGGCCAAACGTTTAAAATTTAATACACTGAATTGTATCCGCAGTTGGTTTCTTGTGAAACATTTTTAAATATTGATACTAAATAGGAAAAATTGCTTTTTAATGTTTCAATAATTAGTTGAAACATTAAAAAGCAATTTTTCCTATTTAGTATTAATGTTTAAAATTTAGCTCAAATATAGTACATGCAGTGCAATTCTAAATAGCGTTTGCTTGTAAGTTTGGAATGGCTTAGCCAGTTGTCCTAAACAAAGAATTGTTTAGAAAAAAATCCAAAAGCCCTTAAAACAAAGTGCTACATAATCCCCCTTTCTGTCCACTTGGTACTAGGCCACGTGACTCCAATAATTTTAATGTCAAAAAGTAGGTCTATTCATGCTTTCTTAATTAAATTATAATTCATAATAATTTCTTGTACGGTTAAGAAGTATAAGGGAAAAGAACTTTTAAAAACCGAACTGTCTAAATAAATTCGAGCTAAAATTTGTGCTCTTCTAAGTTTGGGACGGCTGGGCCAATGTAAAAAAAACGGTATTTAGTAGAGACTCAATATTTTTTCAAACGAGGTTCTACGCGACTTCCTTTCAATTAAAAAAGTTAATAATTTTAATTAATGTCCTTTTTGCACACTAAGTCATTTAACTACAAAAAATGTTTTCCAAAAAATAGTTTTGGTTAAACTATTTTACCATTATGTTGCTCGATCTCGAAATTTTGTTTTATTTAAGGGTCAAGGGTTAAGAACAAAAAATAAAATAAAACCTTACCCATCTAGGCGTTTTAAGTTTTTGTTTTTATTTTTATTGCATATAGTTTTTTTTTTATTTCATGCTCAAATCATTAAAAGATGATACTCCAATATTTTAAACCACACTAGCTTATGTCTCTAAATTCCAAAAAAGCAAGATTTGCCGCTCGCCTCTTATACTGATCCAAATTTAAAATTTTGTAGGCCTAACTAAGAGGATAACACGGATGTAAAAATAATAAAAATAATGTTTTTAAACGGTCGGGTTCACTATTGATTTAATTAAAAAGACAAGAGGAGATACCATGGTTTATCTTAAACCTCTTTTTATAGCATCTTATCTTAAAAAAACTTTTAAAAACAGGTAACAGGTAATAAACCTTTTCTAACAATATGTTTGTAGTTTTTAATGATATCTTTTTTGTAAAATGGGGCAAAATCAGGCATTTAAAACGATATGTAAACTCTTTAAATTATTGGGTTTAAAAACTTACACAGGGTGTGTCCCAATTGCGGTAAAAAATATATGCCGATTTATAACCTAATTTTATATAAAAAAAAGTTAAAGCCACGTATAGACGGGTGTAATGCAACGTGCAAGGCAACATGTAACGCGATATTCAACGCAACATGCAATGCAACAAATTTTTGTACATGATAGTACCAATACATTACTTTTTTTTCTTTTTTCTTTAATTTTATAGATAAAGCCATAAGATTTTGTTTAAATTTTAGGGTTATTTCTTTAATTTAAATATAGCCTTGGACATAAGTTTTTGGGCAAGCCTGTGGCAATACCTTTGTTTAAATAATATATTTATTATAAAATAATTTTTATACGGAAAAAAAATGGGTACAGGTCACTTTCTCTTAGACTATAAGTCACAGGATTTGTTTTTATTATTACGATCCAAAATATAAATACAAAATGTTTATCGTATAGTGTGTGTTATGAAATATTTAAATACTTATTCCACCAAACTCCCATTGACGACTTTAAATATGTAAATATATGTTTTTTTAATGTTATAAATAAAATTACTAAAAGAGAAAAAAGCAGAAAGGAGTTTTGTAATATATTTTACCACAAGACTTATATATCTAATCGATTAAACTACCCAACATTTTTTTAGTGTAGAATAATTTAATAAAAACACAAGACCGCGCAGCGGTTAATGGTTTTTATTTTAAACTTAAAAAATCAAGACCGCGACGCGACGCGGTGAAGGGGTTATTTAAAATTATTTTCCATAAAACTATTTGCCAAAGAAAATCCTACAAAAAATATGTGGGTGGTTAATTCGATTTAAATTTGTAGGTCGAGTGGTATACGGCTAGATTATTTCCTAAAAATCTTACATTAAAGCCAGCAACACAGAATTTTACTAATAATAATGTTTGATATTTTCTATCAGTTTTAAAAATTAGTTTGAAAGTTTTTCGCTGTTAAACAGTACATGTATGTGATTTAATCACTTATCTAAACAAAATTAATTCAAAAAATGATAGTATTCGATTGGTTTTTTTTTAACAATGGAAGCAATCATATATTATATTACAAGACCTATAAATTTAATCGATTAAACTATCCAACAATATTTTAAGTAAGATTTTTCTTGAAAAATAGTTGAATGTACAATAATTTAATAAAAACACGAGGCCGCGCAGCGGTCAAAGGTTTTTATTTTGAAATCAAAAACTCGAGATCGCGAAGCGGTCATGGGCTTTTTAAAAATGATTGTCCACGAAACTATTTACCAAGCCAATCTTACAAAAAATATTTGGGTAGTTGTAGTAGTGGTATACGGGTAGATTATTTCCTGAAAAACATACAGTAAAGCCAACAACACAGAATTTTACAGATAATAACATTTGACATTTTCTTTTAATTTTGACAGCTAGTTTGAATAACAGAATTTTATTCGCGGTTAAACAGCACATGTGGTTTAATAACTTATCTAAACAAAATTTATTCGAAAATAGTGGTTAATGATTGTTTTTTTTTAGATTAAAGGAAATAATTAGTAGAAAACAGGAGGTTGCTATAATATTTTGCCATTGTAAAACATTATAGTGGAATAGTCGCGAGTAAACACCACTAGTAATTTTATAACTTATGTAAAGTAATTTTATTTAAAAAATATTAGGGTCGGATTCATATTTTTAATAAGGGAAATAATTAAAGGGTTTTTATTAAGAATAAACACTGTCAAATTATTAATATGGTCAGGACATTAAAAAAGACACTTTATTAAACCTGTATCGCTAACTCTATATATATTTTTGTAATATGTTCGTAAATATAGCTGTATTCTGCGCATTAAATTTTATATGATGGTTCTTTAAGCATTGTTTTTTTAATTTAGAAAAAAACTTGACATTGGCACTATATTAGGAATGACATTGGTTGTTTTTGCAAACAAAACCCCTTTAATTATTCTTAAAAGAGCGTACTGGACACCATTGATTAAGCGAGGGTCTATTAGCTTGGATTTTTAGTAATGATATAGTAATCCTATTAAAGATATGTTCTGTTTGGCGAATTCATTTAATAGATTGATTTCATAAATTACTGTGTTTTTGAATTTGAAAGTCCAAACCCAAGACATAATCAAAATTGACCTACCTATTACAAATTTGTTTTTACCATACATTCCCGGTCTATCAAATTAAATTCAACGAAAAGAAAATAATTATAATATTCGCACAATCTTTAAAACAGAAAACACAATAAGATTTCAATTAACAAAAACAAAACCACACAACATAAATGAAAGTACAAAAAAATGTTACTTATGAAATACCTTGTGAGTGTAATAAATTTCATATAGGTGAAACTTGTAGACCATTTGTAAACGCATGAAAGAAGGCAGAACATAAATAAAAAACACAAAATTTTACAAAACTAAAATTTGTTAACATGCATTTGAAAACAATCACACGATAAACTGGAATGCTTCAAGTATTTTAGCAAAGGAAACTTGTCCTAAAAACGCAAAATTAAAGAAAGGGCTAACATATTATTAAATAAAAATAAATGTGTAGCTTTAATATTTGTTTTAAATAACACATGGTTGCCTTTGCTTAATGCTGAAGTGTTTTTAGAAAAACTCAAAATCAACATGCCCATTATTTTTTTGTATTATAAATAATTAATACACCAGCAGCCAGTTATGTATCTCACTATGACGATATTACATTACACAACAAAAATTTGACTTTAATGTCCAACGTGTTTTCAGAATATCCCGAAACTAATAGTCCCAGAGCTAGTGAACCCTTCGAGTAACGTTAGACCAAATAGGATAGAAATTTGTGTAGTGATGAGTCATAGCATGCTAAGTATGAAAATCATTACCTGGCAGGCATCAGCCGTGCACATCATCACAGTGTATATTTTTGAAAGTTTAAAAAAAAATAAGAACCAAAAACTTGGAGCTGTAAGCTTAAAATTTTTCTAGGATTTAGTTCATTCATAGTAAGGTTTGAAAAAAAAATGACAGGCGTTTTCGATAAGCACAAGTACTTGCCAGGCGAACTAAAAGGTGTGGCTAATTTGGATGGCCATATTTCCAAAACTATAAGAGTAGACATATCAAATGTGGTATTTTCTTTAAGCTCTTTTTAAGATCTTTTTAATGGTAATATAATGGGTGCCTTACAAAAAAAAACTTTTTTACTTTGTATATTATCAGCAGTATCACCGTTAAAGACGTCTTTAAAAGAGCTTTAGGAAAATACCACATTTGATATGTCTAACTCCTATAGTTTTGGAAATATGGTCATCCAAATCAGCCACACCTTTCAGTTCGCCTGTGCTTATTAAAAACGCCTATTATTTTTTTCAAATATGACTTTAAAGCTACAATTCTAAAAAATCAAGCTTACAGCTTCAAGTTTTTTGTTTTAATTACTTTTTTAAACTTTTAAAAATATACAGGGTGATAATGTGCAGGGTTGATGCCTGCTAGGTGATGATTTTCGTACTAAGCATGCTATGACTCATCAGTATACAAATTTCCAGCCTTACAGGTCTACGTTACTCCAAGGGTTCACTAGCTCTATGCTATAAAGATTAAATTTTATAATTTGTCGCAGTGTTTCTAACTAAACGTCGATTTTTATTTTTTAGCTACTTATTTTATTTTTTTGGGCCTTTTGGTTTTTTTAATCTGACTTGGCGTTACCCAAATAAATAACTTCTATACTAATCATATGTATTAAGACTATAGCAAGAAATAATTTAAATTACGAAGTTTTTAACCTTAACTTTTAAAAAACATAGTAAGTAAGTAAAAATATATTGAAATTGGAATATTCTATAAAATATTTTTAAATATGCTTATAAACCTTTTTGATTAATTTCCTAAAATATTTAAATAACATCTTTTATACACTAACAAATAAAAGAATAAATATAAACAAATTAAATATATGTAGAATGTCACTTTTTAAAAGCATATAAAAGTTTATTTAGAAGCTTACTAGTGTCGAAAACTTGTACCTAAATCAAGATGATCTTAAAGGCCCATTAAAGAAAAAACAATAAAAACTTCCTTTCACAATCAGATAGCGCCTAAATTTCACACCTTACAGCCTTTACACCCAACTAAAGTTGGATGTTCAATGTAAATCGGTGCGTGGGTTCTTTTATCAGAGCCCCGTCTGCTTTGCTACAACTTTGTGTCATCAGAATACCAAACGACTGGTTGTACCTAAATCAAGAGATTGCTACATGCAGACTGCGTTCTTAGATTATGCTGTTGTTTCTTTAACATCTAAATAAATAATTAAACCTTAACTACAATTAAAGTAACAAAGTCAGAGTCTCAAATTTGTCAAATATATTAAAGGTGACATGTTTCGCCGTCTCCGGCATCATCAGACCTAAAATAATGTATAAAACCCGTTACACAGAGAAATAAATACAATAAAATAACAAAACTCACCTAACTATTTAAAAACAACAGTTACATTGACAGAACAGAACAGTTGTTTTTAAATAGTTAGGTGAGTTTTGTTATTTTATTGTTAATGTTTTATACATTATTTTAGGTCTGATGATGCCGGAGACGGCGAAACATGTCACCTTTAATATATTTGACAAATTTGAGACTCTGACTTTGTTACTTTAATTGTAGTTAAATCTATGTTGAGTCTCTTTGAGAAAATGGACAGATTCTTAAGTATAATTAAACCTTGTCGTATTCTTACCTCTATAACTTAATAACTATTAATGTTTCAAAAATAGCTATTTTTTCTTTTGAGAGAAACTTGGCTATAATAGTCAAATTTATAGCAAATGTTCTTTACTTAAATTTTATAACCGTAACTGTTTAAACTTTTTAATTAATCCAACATCTTAATAAATAATTAAACCTTGTCGTGTTCTTACCTCTAGAACTCAATAATTATAACTGTTACAAAAATACCTATTTATTTTTTTGAGAGAAACTTACCTATAATAGTCAAATTTATAGCAAATGTCCTTTCCTAAATTTTATAACCGTAACTGTTTAAGCTTTTTAATTACTCCAAAATCTCTTGCTTGATGCTAAGAATCCTTGGTTACCAATTCTATTTCTTGTTTGTTCAAATAATTTTTTTACATTTAGGTAATGTTACTTATAGCTGTGTTCATGATAATACCTTTATTTTAAAGTCATTTTCCTGATATAAGAACAATATTCCAAAATGGGTCGTATTTGGGATACAAACAAAGTGTATAAATTAGAAGGAGAAAAATACTTTTTACTATCGTCAGGAAAACAATAAATAGAATTTTTTGTGAAAGAGAGAAGGTCGTTAATGTACAGAAAAAATAACAAAGGTGACAGTACTGACCTCTTAGGCTTTCCAACATTATCTTGGTGAAAGCTTGAACAGTGGCCAACCATAATAACTGACGTCAATCAGAAAAAAAACTGGAAAGCCATATATACACGCCGATCAGAAAAAAAAACTGGAAAGCCATAAACAAACTTTATGTGGAAGATGGAAAATAAAAAGTTTATTGAAGAGCGCGTCATGCCAAACCTGGTCAAAAACTTTGGATTTATCAAGAGCAACGATCTGGGATTTACCTAAAAACTTAAGAGGCTGTTTTATTTTTTTAACTTTTTTCTGGCTTACATTTACGGTTTATAAATTTTCACACAAAAATCACTTCAAAGCCGCTTTGTTTTCATGCCAGCTTAAACTATTCGATATAAACGTAGTAAATGAAAATTTGGTATACGGGTTTTTTGAGCCGCTGCTCACGAATCTAAAAGAATTTTTAGTCGGACACATTTCATTCTTGAGATGTTCATCATCAGACTTGATAACAAAAACTAACCTGAATTCTCTATTTCCCCCTTCTTTTTCACTTAATTCTTGAGTTTTCTACTAAATTGGTACTTAATATTTGATTTCCACCTGCAAAAACCCGATTTTTCGATTTATTTTACCAATTTTTTCAAATCCAAACCTAAGACATATTCAAAGTTGACCTACCTATTCTTCAAATCTTTTATTATTTAAGACTTGTGTTAAGAAACAGACTCTTTCTTTACTTTTAACATTTACGGTATATTAGAACTTAGGTTGTTAGCCTTTAAAGACTAAAATATCCCGCAACATTGACAATACCTTTATATCCAATTATTTAATGGGTATTTATAATTTAAGGCGGTGTGATAAAATAAAGCTCCATTATCAAAAATCCATGTGTTTAAATTTCAATATCTGCAAACCAAGTACTTTGAAGTTGCAAGTTTAGAACGCATAAAAACAAATCTTGATTCGATCAACAAACCACCAAGTCGTCTGCCTAATGCTAGTGACTGTGTTTAACCCAATTATAACAACTCGGATTTTCTGGCATTAACAATGATCCACTACAGAAGCCGGATGTTTGTTCTTTAATCCCTAGAGTTTCTAGAATATGGAAGTTGCTGCCCGCGGAGAACTTTCCTTCCACTTCAAATCTTTCATTATTAAGGACTTGTGTTAAGAAACAGACTCTTTCTTTACTTTTAACATTTACGGTATATTAGAACTTAAGTTGTTAGCCTTGGAAGACTCTAATATCTCGCAACATTGACAATGCCTTTCTATCCAATTATTTAATGGGTATTTATAATTTAAAGCGGTGTGATAAGATAAAGCTCCATCATCAAAAATCCATGTTTAAATTTTCAATATCTGCAAACCAAGTACTTTGAAGCTGTAAGTCTAGAACGCATAAAAACAAATCTTGATTCGATCAAAAAACCACCAAGTCGTCTGCCTAATGCTAGTGACTGTGTTTAACCCAATTATAACAACTCGGATTTTCTGGCATTAACAATGATCCACTACAGAAGCCGGATGTTCGTTCTTTGATCCCTAGAGTTTCTAGAATATGGAAGCTGCTGCCCGCGGAGGTCTTTCCTTCCACTTCAAATCTTTCATTATTAAGGACTTGTGTTAAGAAACAGACTCTTTCTTTACTTTTAACATTTACGGTATATTAGAACTTAAGTTGTTAGCCTTGGAAGACTCTAATATCTCGCAACATTGACAATGCCTTTCATATCCAATTATTTAATGGGTATTTATAATTTAAAGCGGTGTGATAAGATAAAGCTCCATCATCAAAAATCCATGTTTAATTTTCAATATCTGCAAACCAAGTACTTTGAAGCTGTAAGTCTAGAACGCATAAAAACAAATCTTGATTCGATCAAAAAACCACCAAGTCGTCTGCCTAATGCTAGTGACTGTGTTTAACCCAATTATAACAACTCGGATTTTCTGGCATTAACAATGATCCACTACAGAAGCCGGATATTCGTTCTTTGATCCCTAGAGTTTCTAGAATATGGAAGCTGCTGCCCGCGGAGGTCTTTCCTTCCACTTCAAATCTTTCATTATTTAAGACTTGTGTTAAGAAACAGACTCTTTCTTTACTTTTAACATTTACGGTATATTAGAACTTAGGTTGTTAGCCTTGGAAGACTCTAATATCTCGCAACATTGACAATGCCTTTCTATCCAATTATTTAATGGATATTTATAATTTAAAGCGGTGTAATAAGATAAAGCTCCATCATCAAAAATCCATGTTTAATTTTCAATATCTGCAAACCAAGTACTTTAAAGCTGTGAGTCTAGAACGCATAAAAACAAATCTTGATTCGATCAAAGAACCACCAAGTCGTCTGCCTGATGCCAGTGACTGTGTTTAGCCCAATTATAACAACTCGGATTTTGTGGCATTAACAATGATCCACTACAGAAACCGGATGTTCGTTCTTTGATCCCTAGAGTTTCTAGAATATGGAAGCTGCTGCCCGCGGAGGTCTTTCCTTCCACTTTAAATTTTTCATTATTAAGGACTTGTGTTAAGAAACAGACTTTTTCTTTACTATTAACATTTACGGTATATTAGAACTTAGGTTGTTAGCCTTGGAAGACTATAGTATCCCGCAACATTGACAATACCTTTATATCCAATTATTTAATGGGTATTTATAATTTAAAGCGGTGTGATAAGATAAAGCTCCATTATCAAAAATCCATGTTTAATTTTTAATATCTGCAAACCAAGTACTTTAAAGCTGTAAGTCTAGAACGCATAAAAACAAATCTTGATTCGATCAAAGAACCACCAAGTCGTCTGCCTGACGCCAGTGACTGTGTTCGGCCCAATTATAACACCTCGGGTTCTGTGGCGCTAACAATGGTCCACTACAGAAACCGGATGATCGGACAAAAAAGGACCAGCCACGGAACAGTTTAATGTTTATTGATGGTTTTAAAAATATTTTGGTAACTTGTAGTTTATTGAAGTAGTGAGTTGAATTTTAAGATAGAGATCTTTTGTAATAATTAATGGTTAGAGAAGCGAAAAAGACCAAAGGTTTACTACACACATCAAGAGTAAAAAGTTAAAAGTTATTGGTGTGAGCATCATAAGAAATGCAATTCTTATTTTTTTAATTTTATAATTAATGTTAGTATTTTATTTATTAGCAATACCATTAGAAGTTTATTTTTAAATTAATTTTAAATAGTACAAATATTTGTTTACTAAGTACTGGGCAATATACTAAAAAGTTATAGAATTTTATTCTAAAAACAGGAAGTTAGTAGATAAAAAATTATACCACATTCTGCAGAGAAAAACAGTTAGTGGCAGTAATAGAAATAGAAAAAATTGTTTACCAAAATATCTTTAAACGTGGATACTTATAAAATCGTTGGTAAAAGTCACTAGGTAAAGGATATACCAATTTCATTGTAATTTTGTAGAAGAAAATAATACAATTGCACGAAATTCTACAAATATTTGTAATAAAATACACGCCTGTTGCACATTGTGGCAAATAAAAATAAAGTTATCCAGGAAAACTTTTGCATTACCTACTACTGAATGATGTGCAAAAATTGTACCACAAGCAAGTGTAAATATATATAATATATGAGTTATAAAGTGCAGTTATTACAATTTAATGCTTTCTTTATCACTGCTCTTTTGTACTATACATTACAAGTTTTAATAAACATTACACTGCACAAAAGTTAAGACTATAATTTTTAATTTTACTAAAATAAAACAGGAAAAACTTCCATACCATGAGACTCATGGACCTGTTTTGAGTATCGGATTAGGCGGGTTTCGTAACTGTAACCCGTACGATTTTTGCACAATGTTTAAAAATTGCTTGTAAAACCTTGTAGTAAACTTGTTCGACAAAAAATATGACGCGTTTGCCCAGTCCGACACCCAAAATATTTGAAATTGACAGGCTGGGTTAAAGCGCCGCTACCTACTATATGGCGGTATGAGAATTGTGGTAGACTGGTCGAAAGAAACCCCCTAAAAAGTGATATTTTCATGAGGTGAAAAATGTTGTTCCACAAAAATGGCGACAACTCAAAAATAAAGGTTGATTTTTTTACTTCTTGAATTTTTGAAAATATACCAAATTTAATATTTGCAGGTTTTGTTAGTTTACACGATAGAGAGATATTTAAAGAATAATTGTGCCAAATTTGAAGTAAATCAGTTAATTAGAACTTGAGATATCGTGGCGACCGTATCGAAAAAGTAGTTTCAGGCAGCGTAACTGATAGCATGGTCCATATACCATACGTTCTCTTAATCAGCCATCTCAGCTTCACTACATTATTGAGTATGCTAGAAGTATTATGAAAAAAGAAAAAAGAGAGAGTTATTTATACAGGTAGCCCGCCCTACAATCGCCTATTGTTAAAGTCGTCCTCTCAAACCAGTCTAGTTGCCACGTCACTAAAACCGCGGTAACTTTAAAAATAATTTGAATTTCAAAAAATAACTTTAGGGAGACATTCTTAAGTACCTTATCTATCAAACTATGAAAAAAAAACTTTTCCAATTTTTTAAATTTTTAGATTAGAATAGGGGATATTCTAATCCACTTCTAAGGTTTGATAAAAGATAAAATGATATAACATCAGTTTTTACTTTTGTATTCTTCTTAGTTCAAAGACAACTGCGGAAACAAGGGATTTTAAAAATGGGAAAAAATAAATTGTAGCCTGTATATTGAAAACAAAGAAGTCCACAAAAAATATTTTTGTCATCTTTCATCTGATCAAAACGTTGCAAACTCGGAAGCCGCAAGTCTTAATCTGTACATACCCTGCAATCGTAACTACAGCGTGTCTTCGGAAGTTCTTAAAAGCGGACTTTATACCTAACAAGTTATTGATCAAATACTTGTTCAATTACTTTGTCAAATATTTGATAAAGAAATTAAAAAATTGGACGTTTTTACTCTCTTTAAGTTATTGTCAATTTTATTTTCAATTTCATCCTATGGTTTTCTATGGTTATGTTAACTATTAACTAATTACTAAAAGGCCCCTAAAAATATTGATGACAAGTTTTAATTTTTTAAGAACTTAAGCAAGCTACTTGATAAATAATTTGAGAAATTTTTAACTGTCAAGTCACTTGAACAAGCACTTGTTGAATTAATTGATCAATTACTTGTCAGGTGTAAAACCCGCTTTAACAAATGAGAAACTTTTTATTATTAATTTTACGGAAAAAAGTGTCTTCTCATAAAAAGTCCTGCTTGATGAGAAAATCCATTTCCACAAAAATATTTGAAGGTTGGATGTACAGGGTGGCTTAAAAATGACTTGTTTCCAAATTAAACTAAGGGTTACTTTCTAACTACGGCACCAAACTTTAAAATGTGATTTCTTATGTCATTTTATGAAGAAAAAGATACAGGGCGTTAAATAATTTTTTAAAGGTCCGTTTGTATGTACTTTGCTAAAAAGATGTATTTTTAGTTGCTGTATCTCAGAAACGAAGAAACTCCGGACATATGTTTATAGGAACTTTTCTTCATAAAATGACATAAGAAATCACATTTTAAAGTTTGGTGCCGTAGTTAGGAAGTAACCCTTAGTTTAATTTGGAAACAAGTCATTTTTAAGCCACCCTGTACATCCAACCTTCAAATATTTTTGTGGAAATGGATTTTCTCATCAAGCAGGACTTTATGAGAAGACACTTTTTCCGTAAAATTAATAATAAAAAGTTTCCCATTTGTTAAGAACTTCCGAAGACACGCTGTATATTCGAAAACACTTAAATAATTTTCATTTTTATTCCTTTTTGAAATAAATGTTTAAACACCATAAGTATGTATATAATAAGCAAAGTAATTTATTTCATTTATCTACGTTAACACAACCTAGGTTTTATTTCATCTAACAGCGAAAGCATCCAATAGAAAAAGAAATTTAATCTGCAGCCATTCCTGCTGAAACAACAACAGTCCCCGTCATGTCATAACACAACAGAAACAACCCTGTAATTCGTATGCATAACGCTACACTTTGGCCGCTATTTTACTAATAAGTATTACGGGTCCCTGGCTAAATTTGGCCCTAGGGCTTAGCTCAATTCGCGCATATATATGTATACAACTCCATGTTCAGGTCGGTGTATATTTCCTGTTAGATACAGTGGAAATTAACCTGGGGTTTGGGATAGTCTGTTTTCTCTTACCGCTTTACATTGGTTACATCTTGTAGCTAGTATATATTATTGTCTTTCATTGGCGTACCTACAACAAATGAAATATTATTTAATTGCGAGATTATATGTTGGGAACTGCAAATATAGAAATTATGCTTGACAATTCTTCAGAGCCGAAGTCGTGGAGGTACCTATTTAAAAGGTGATAGATACATAAAATTCTAAAACCCATTTCTGAAAATATAATTTTTATAAAAACACACAACGTGAAACTGGAAATATAAAGTTAAAATAGATATAACATACAATCCGGAGAATTTAAAATTTAAGAAGGTAAATAAATAAAAACATTTGCAGCGACCATTCTAACTTAAATATGAAAATGTTAATACAAGGTCCAGGCGCTTGCTAGTGGTCTAATCCCGTGAACGTAACCTTAATGTAAACTGGATAATACCTATTAATTTTGGTACATTAAAGAGTGTAGCAGTGCTTTCCCTAAAACCAAAATACAAAACAGCATCCTCTAAAATGTGGATTTCTAAAATAAAAAACTTTTAACTAGGTTATATTAAAAACCAAAAATATCCCAATTATTAAACGTTTAACAAATGCGACCTAGACTCTGACCGAGTCACAATCAACCCAATTAAAGCTGGCCCAAACGACAGCTTCTAGTTAATATTTTCTTTGCATGTTTTCGTGCTCATCGAGGTGCATGAGGTTATTGTACTCCCCGTTCCACCTGGAGCCCGCTGGCCAGGAAGTGGCGTGCTTTAATCGGGCGCGGAAGCTGTTGTTGGAGCAGCTTTGTTTTGTCTTTTAACGGCTATTCGTGTGTCGGGTCTTAAATGACATGAAAAAGAATATTACGGATATGGACAAGCAAATAGCGTCAACTGTGGCATTATTTAGTAGTGCCAATGTTATTGAAGTTAATGTTAATGTACGGGGTGGGCAAAATTGGGCATTTTTATGGGTTATCTCAGTTATTACTGGAGTTATTAAAAAACCGATGTAGGTATTATGGGATCGATTTTGGAGAATCTTAAAATAACGTAGTTAATAAAAGTAATTATCTAAGAGATACGAAAGGAAATTGAAATATTGACGTTTTTTATTTTATCCTATATATTCTTTAATACAAGAAATAGCAAAAAACCATAAAAACAATGCAGTGGCGTACCATTTTTTCCTTAAAATATATTTTCCTTTAACCCCTTATGGAGTCTTGAAACTTTAAATCACGCCAACCATTACTTAGCCCAGGATTTTAAAAGCCAAACCTATACCATTGGATTCGTAATAAAAAATAAATATATTTACGTATTGGATTTTTGAAAAAATTAATGATGGTAAATTACCTTTAAGTTAGCTGTTTACATCGGGTTGGCAGGTATTATGCCTAAGAAAAGAGAGAAACCAACCCCTACTGTTTGGCATTATCTACATACTAAAAAACTTTTGCATTACTCTAAAGATTGTTTTTAACGATGATATAACTTTAAATCTATAAAAAATATGAAAGTAAATATATTGTGATCGAAAAACATAATCACTATGTAAAAGAACAACTTATTACATTTACGTTTAAAAATTATTTGCGGCATGTGGCCACCGCGGCAGTCTACAAGATAGGCTATTCTTTTAGTCCAATTTTGGGTGACTTTTTCAATAGGTACTTCCGATTAAATATATCATGAACCAACACGAGTAATGTTGGCTTCTAAGGCTTCTATCGTTACCGGTTTATCAGCCACACTAATGAACCCGACGTAGCCCCACAGAAATAATCTAGGGGCGTCACATCACAGGATCTGGGTGGATTAGTAACAGGTCCATTTCTCGAAATTAATTTGTCGCCCGAGCCTTGTTTGCAACAAGGCGATAGTTTCGTTCGCCGTGCGGCATGTAGCGCCATCCTGTTGCATCCACATCTCGTCTGGATCAACCATCATCCTGTTATGAAACAAATATTCATGAATCATGGTTCAGTAACGTTCTCCATTACTGACCTTAACGTTCTGTCGACCTCATTTAAAAAAAAAAAGTAAAGGTCCGATGATCCATTAGCATGTAAACCACACCACACGGTCACTTTTTCTGAATGTAAGTCTGTTGGATTTCCTATGGATTAGCATCACACCATATCCGGCAATTTTGTTTATTCACAAAATCCAGAAAGCCAAAAATGAGCCTCGTCGCTAAACAGAATCTTATGATAAAACAACGGGTCACCTTCCAGCTGTCCTAATACCCAGTTAGCGAAACGACGACGCGGCCATGATCTTGCGGCTTTAATTCTTTACACCAGTTGGATCTCTTATAGGGGTATAGATCAAAGATCTTTCCGCAAAATTTGCCAGGTAGTTGACGGACCAGAGCCCAACTTGTTGTGGATGGCTAAGTCTGACAGTTGCTGCTACAAAAGCTCTATCCAACCTAAAAACACCCTTATAAATAAAAACCAAAAAAACTGCTGACGGTATTGTTTATGTCAATTTTTGGTCATAAAAATTTTTAAGTACACCATTTAGGCCCAGAATATGGTTTGCCAACCCTGCCGAGGAATTTATTTATTAATTACTTTTTTAAAAAAGAAAATGTCGTTAGAAAGAAAAGGAAAAAGGGTACGGGATTTATATAGCCGGAACTAAAAGTAAATGTTGTTAAATAAAAAATATATAATCCCTTGTGAATGTAATTAATTTAATTTAAGTAATACGACACCTAACAACTTTTTGATTTTTTAGACAGTCTTGCACAGTCTTATTACTTGTGTAACGTATTTTAGTGTTTTGTGTGTAAAGTATTTTAAGTTAAAATCTGTCTCTCAAAAATATTTATTATTTTAAACACTTAACGCTAAACTTAAAAAAAAAACAATACGACCGTTGATGTTTTTTTTAATGTGTTTATTATATAAAAGCCATAAGGCCATCTATTTAGTTTTCTTTTAGTGACTATAAACAATTTTTTACCATATAAATGAATTATTAACAAAATAATAATAATATTTTTTTTGTAAAACGCAATAAACACTAATCGGCGTATCTGCCTTTTAAATTTATAATGCATGAATTAAAATTTAGAAAACTATTAAAGATAGAAGAATAATAAAAAACAGTTTTTAATTTAAAATATTAAAAAAAAAATAAAAATAGCGGATAATACTGGAACGGCAGTAAATTTTTAATTTTTTAAAACGAAATAGTATAATTGCATTTAGATGCACAACTTTGTCCCAATTTAGCAAACAATGTATCTCTTATCGTTTCAGAGATGCTAATAGTGCGCCTCAAATTTGTAACAGCCTTTTATATATTTAACCCACTCAAAACTTTCCAAAAAAATCACTGGCGTGCAGTCCATGGAAGCTAGTTAAGCGGATGCTTCCAAAAATACAAAACATTATCCTCTTAAATGTAGTTTTAGAGATAAAAACATTTATATAGGCTATATTAAAAATACTAAAAATATCCTAATTATCAAGCTTTTAACAAAATCTGACCAAGCCACAACCGAAAACCCAATAAAAGTTTTTGGTGCTCATCAAGGTGCGGGAGGTTATTGAACTCTCCGTTTCATCTGGAGCTCGCTGGCCGGGCAGTCACGTGCTTTAATCTGGCGCAGAAGCTGTTGTTAAAGCAGCTTTGTATTGACTTTTAACGGCTTAAGGCTAAAGAAAGGGCAAAACCGATTATAAAAAATTAAACACAAAAGTGATAACATTACATGAGGCATTTAAATCCAGAAAAAGACATTGCGTTCAATTAAAATGGGTAATAGGTTTACAAATTGTAAAAAAATTGTATCCATCTTTACTTTTTAAAAATGAAAAAGGAGTGTGAAATAAACTGGTACAAATTCATCAGTAAAACGTATTTTTTCAACTCCTAAATGTATCAAAAATTTCATGAGAAATTTAACGGAACAAGAAAGACTTTCATAAATATCGTTGTATCGAATTATATTACAAATAGGTACGTTTTTAAGGATTGCTTCCTTTGCTAAAATTTGACACAGCACACCCCTAAAATAAAAATTAAAAAGGAAATAATTTGCAGAGTAGAGCATTTTTAACACATAATTTTAATATCGTTAACACTTGTTCGGAGCACTCTGTATAATTAGAATGTGTTTCAAAATGCGAAAAATTACCGAAAGACTCAAAGTGTTTCGTCGTTTTTTCAAAGATTGTTGCACAAATTATATTCGAATTGGTGCAGAATTTTATAATCACAGTATATGTGTATAAAATTAACCTGTAAAAGCCAGTTTTTAAAATTTAATTTTTATAAAAACACAAAACGTGAGACCGGGAATATAAAATTAAAATAAATATACGAACAAACAATCCGGAGAATTTGCAATTCTAGAAGGTAAATAAAAGAAAAACATTTGCAGCGACCCTCCTAACTTAAACATGGAAATGTTAATCCAAGGTCCAGGCGCTTGGTAGCGGTCTAATCCCGTGAACAGCCATGTAAAGTGGATATTATTAATTTTAACAAGGCCCTGGACTGGCCAGGATGCGGTCAGGACTTTATGAATAATAATTATCCTTGCTTAACAAGGATACGGACACTGGAGTCCTGTGGTTATTCTGCGTGAAAGTTGCGGAAGTTGATTAACTCTTGGCCGTCGGTCTCTGCAGTTTCTTGTTTGTATCCGACACTACAATGCAAATGGGATTTAAAAATAATACTTATTAAAATAATTTTAAAGCTACATATTTTGTCCTTTAGATAAACTTATTTAGTCAGTATTTTAGTTTTTACATTTAAGTAAATATCATATATTCTAACTAGTGCTAAAAGTGCCACTTTTCCGGCCAAAGCAAAAATTGGTTTTAAACATGAAGTGTATGCGACTCGCTAATATTTGGCTCAAAATTTTTGTACTTTTTGCCACTAGTGCCGCTGAATTTTATGTTTTTTTATAATCGGCATCATTCTACCAATAAAGCCCTTTTATTTAATACTCCTATTAAAGTTGTAGTGAAGTAATATGTAATCCACTATTTTGTATGGGCTCCATCTTGGATTTGCAATCGTAAGGAATGTATTATTTTGTATTGTCATTCAGATCATAAGAGTGTACCAAATTTCAAATCGATCGGTCGTCAGAAAGGGGTTAAATTACTTAATTTAACCCAAATAATAAATAAATAACAAACAAATAAATAAACAGGCCAAGGTGAGTAAATTTGCTTAAAAATTAAATACGGAGTGCAAAAATTATTTTCTTTTTAATTTTTAGCAATACACCAATAATTACTAAATAAATTATTTATAAAAATTTAAATTCAGGTTGAACTTTTGACACCCTGTATCTAAATATGATTTAAAAACATCCACCTCTGAACTAAGGAAACTTGGTTTTAACATAGTGTCTACTTAAGTTCGCAGCATATGGACAACTTGTCATCATTATTTACACTATTTTACGAAATAAAAACCTATTCTTTATAAAAGTTCTGCATGGTCTGAGACCCAAAATACAATTATTAGGCATTAAAATTTTGCAGTTTTTGAAAGTTTGGGAGGAATGTCAAAAAATATGAATTATGCTCAAGAGGAAAGTAGCTTCATTTTTTATAATATCGCAAATTTAAAAAAAATGTGTTAAGGATTTAAAAAATAACAATTAAAGTGCAAAATTGTGTATTTTTATTAAACAAATTATTTATTTTTTAATTTTTTTAGGCATTTTTATTTTGAAAATATGGATTTGTGTATTAGTGAATACTTATTTTGAAATAGATCAAAAAATAGATAATTTAAAACTGCCTAAAGAGCGAAAAATCACAATAATGCTCGTTGTCGCAGAAAAAAATGTTTCAAAAAGTTATTTTTTTTAAATAAACCAATTTACATATTTAAAGGCTATTTTTAATTTTACGCATGTATTTAATATCAAAAATGTTCTATAATATAGAAAATAAAAATACTTTTCTCTTGAGCAAAATTCATATTTTTTGACATACCTTGTATACCTCTGCAAAAAATGTATACCTGATATTTGCATTTTAGGTTTTAGACCATACCAAACTTAAGTATACACGCTGGATATTTAAGCCTAAGAAATTTGTTTTGGCATTTTTCTGCACCTTTTATAAACACCCTGTATAAAAGCTTTAAATAAAATTTTGATTTATCGCATTAGGTAAACAATGCGCCAGTCAGTGTTCCCATTTAGAAGTACTCAGTCGCTTAACCGCTGAGTAAGCGATGTGTAAAAACTGTCAAAATAAAGCCATCCTATTGGTTTAATTTGACAACTTTGACACTTTGCTTACCCAGCGGTGACTAAGTACTTCTGAATGCGCCCAGTATTTTAGCAAAATCCTAAACATGCTCAGTGTCAAATAAATCTTTAAAATCTAACCAATTATTATCAAAGTAAATTTTACGTTCGTAGTGTTGTTTGAACCAAAATTAAATAGTTAAAAACATCGTATACCGTTAAATCTGTACGACCCGTTTTCTTTCATGAAAAGATCTCTTCAATCACCAAGTAAAAAGTATGCAAAATCCGCGTGACTCGGATGCCACGAAAAGATTTAAACACCGACAGAAATAGATCCTGTCAACCATCGATCTTTGCAGGGTTTTAACCTTTGAGGATTTTTAATCTTGTCAACGATAAACGAGAAGTTGGTTTTAAATACCTACATGTTCACGGTTGGTCATTATACAAGTATGAAAGGAAATATTTTCTAACCCAACATGAATTGCAAAAAGAGGATTAATATTAAGAACATATTGGGTTGTTTCTTTAATAATTCAGTAGACGTATTTGTATATACAGAGTAAGATGCTGTCTCGTCAAGGTTATTTACTGAATATTCATAACACTTTTTATATTATTTTTAGTAGGTATGTACAGGGTGGCTCGAATTCGACGCTCATCATTGGGATTTCGGAAACCGTAAGAGATGCAGGATCGGTTTAATGGAGGCAAAGTTGCGCAATTTGATGCTCAATAAAATGCCGTTTTGCGTTTCAAAAACTTCCGAGTACTTCCGAAGATATTCGAAAAAAACCGGAATTTTCAATTTTGGTTTCTATTGTTTCCTCGCTATATTTGTTAAGATACCTCAAAATGAAAAACACGTTTTTATGGCCACTTTTTCTGCTCTATAAGTCAGTGTGATTAAATATTGAATCTGACGTTTCGGCTTCTGGCGACCATCATCAATTTAATTTTTTTAAATACGGACCTGATATTTTTTCACTTTAATTAAATCCTTTCATCACTCCTAAAACACTATATATCGCCACTTTGATATTTGCCGACGTTTCGTACAGAAAATTCCATCACCAGATATATTACATATTTATTTTACCATAATACGGCCCTGAACTACATTTTTAGGTAAGAAGGTAAAAAAAGAATAAACTTATTACATATTCGTTATCTTTTTATTGCAACTCATTGATATCTAACAGCGGAAATAACTTTATTAATCGAAAATTTCATGAATATTAGACATAAGATACAAAAAGGTAGACAACAAATCAGCTTACATAAACAATTTGTAATACTATCTTGATGCCCATATTAAATATAAACATAATTTAATCATTATTATAGGTGTTCAAAGAGATAACCTTCCGCCTCAAAGCATTTTTCTTGCTTTGCTTTGTATTTTTAATACAGCTCGATTAATTGTTTTCGCAGGAATGGCAGCAATTTCCTTATCAAATTTTGTAGTAGTACTTAAACGTCATAAGGTGCATTTTTAAATAAACGGTTCTTAAGATATCCCCAAAGAAAATGATCTAGGGGACTAAGATCTGGGCTCCTAGCGGGCCATCTTGCAAAACCATTTATTAGGAAATATATGGTAAAGGAATTGAGCTACTTTCCTTCCAATGCAATGTGGGCAGGAGCTCCGCTTGCTGCCACCATATTTCTTGAAATATTGCCAAAGGTTGATTATCTAGGGCGTCTAAGACATCATTCCTAATCAAATTTAGATATCGTTCGGAAGTTAAAGTCCCTTCTTAAACGAAAGGTCTAATAATTTTACACATACCAATCCATACATTAAATGAAGTTCTCCCTTGAATTCGTACCTGCTGGTTAGTTTCTGTTAATAAAGCAATTTCTGCTGTTAGATATCAATAAGTTGCAATAAAACATTATGAATATGTAATAAGTTTATTCTTTTTTTAGCTTTTTACCTAAACATGTAGTTCAGGGCCGTATTATGGTTAAATAAATATGCAATATTCTGGTGATGGAATTATCTGTACGAAACGTCGGCAAATATCAAAGTGGAGATATATAGTGTTTTAAGACTGATGAAAGGATTTAATTAAATTGAAAAAAACATCAGGTCCGCATTTAAAAAAAATTAAGTTGATGATGGTCGCCAGAAGCCAAAACGTCAGATTTAATATTTAATCACACGGACTTATAGAGCAGAAAAAGTGGCCATGAAAACGTGTTTTTCATTTTGAGTTATCTTAACAAATATAGCCAGGAAACAATAGAAACCAAAATTGAAAATTTCGGTTTTTTCGAATATCTTCGGAAGTACTCGGAATTTCTTGAAACGCAAAACGGCATTTTATTGAGCATCAAATTGCGCAACTTTGCCTTTATTTAACCGATCCTGCATCTCTTACGGTTTCCGAAATCCCAATGATGAGCGTCGAATTCGAGCCACCCTGTACATGGCGCTTGCCCCCTTTTTTTTTTCATGGGTCATTTTTGATATATTTAGTGTTTTTTAAGCTTGTATTGTAGGTAGCTATTTTAGCTAGTAGCGTAATTTCTTTAAACTTTGTGATCCGTAGTGAGTAGTAAGAAAGGTAAAACTTGACATATAAAATAAAAGTTCCTTAAACTAATGCATGTTAAACCCATAATTATATAAACAATCATGCAATAGAATAATACGTTATTACAAAATCACAATTTTTATTCCATATTTAAATTATCTGATTCAGTCACTAAAAAGATTTACTAATAAAGCATATGATGCATTTTTTCTTTTTAAGTTCTCCATGAAAGACAGATGCCAGAGAATAACATCAAAAAGAAAACTGAACCAAAATATGGGAAAATCTTATTACCAAATATGAATTAGAAAATTTAAAAAAATGAATGTAAAACATGGCTCCACTATTGGCAACAACGATTAATTGATAAAAACAAATTTTTGAAAATAAAAGATCAGTCCGGGCCCCGATATTTTGTACAGCCTCTCGGCGGACTTTTATTCCTACCATAAAACAACTTTTTAAAATGTTTTTAACCATGCTACCAACAACGGCAATAATGGAACGTTTATTCAGCACACAGGAACGGCCAGAATAAAGTGCGGGCGTGTGATAAGGGAGCGAGCGATTTTTCGAAATGCGAAGGCTGCATGTTAATTTTCGCCCGTTCGCTGAGTGTCGGTGTGGCCACTCGCATTTATGCATTAGGTGTCGTCCGCTCGCTCTTCAGTCTGGCCGTTCCCTTAGACGTATAAAAACTTGATTGTATTTTACAATTTGTGTATTCCTTTTATGCTCTAGTACCGCATGAAACAGTTATTGAACTGCCAAGAGTGTCAAAACAGTCAAAAATACAAAAGACTGACATTAAAAGGAACTCTTTTGGTGTCGTTCTGGGCGGTTCTAGAGCCTAAAAGGAATACAGTAAATGTCGCAAGATCGTTAAAGTGGCCTATGCCTCTTAAGCGTACGCTCTTTTATTTTAACATTTTTAAGGATGTTGAAATATTCTTGTTGACGTTTTATTTATATTATCTTAAGGTAATTCTACCGATACCAGCCGATGAGTGCTTAAGGTAATTTGACTATCGTGGTATTTATATTTGGCATGCGTAAAAACAAGAGAAATCATAAGCAAAAATTTACTACAGCAAGCAATTTTTAAACAAGTTATAGGTTTTAAATTGTTATGTTTATTCACTAATAAAATCTCTAAACCACCCTTATCATGTAACCAAAAACTATATTTCATTAAAAAGGCAAAACAGTCACTGAAAAAAATTATAACAAATTTGTAAAACATGGTCAAGTAGTACAAAAATTTAGGGATAAACATGAAAAGTTCCTGTCAACTAACCTGCCAACGTACGTAAATATTGATAAATCGGATTATTGTCGTCGAATTTTTTATTTAAAAACACTCGGAAAAAGCATGTTTTCTAATTATTGCGGATATTTATTAGCATCACCCATTGGATCTTGTAACCAAAAAACGTATTGGACTGGCATCAATTTTTTATGCCACATATACCGTATTAGATAAACTTTTTCGGGCGCAGCATAACCTTTTGGCGGCGTTGCCACATGTCAGTCACATAGCATATTTTTCTTAATTATTTATTAAATAATTCCATTACAAGCTCTGAAGGTCGGATTTTAATTAGCCAAAATGTGCAGAATTGGTTTTTTCTTCCGATGATACAACTTTCGTTGAAATCTGAACATCAGTTTTTGTGAAGTAACATAAAATCTGCGACTTTCCATAAGGGTCAATGTTAAAAGCAGTTATTTCATAATATCTCCTTCCAATTTATACACTTTGTATGTGTCCCAAATTCGACCCTCTCTGGAATATTGTTCTCATGTCTGGGGAATGGCATCCCCTACAACCCTCAGCATTCTTGATGCCATTCAAAGAAGGGCTGTTCGTCTTATTAATGATCCTTTACTTACTCAAAGACTTCCTTCTCTTGCCCATCGTCGAGCTGTGGGAGATCTATCGCTCTTCTATAGATACTTTTACGGCTTCTGCTCCGACGAATTATCCAGTATAGTCCCTCCTCTTGCAGCTCCCAACAGAGAAACTCGTGGTGTCGCGCGTATGCATCCCTAGACGGTTCAATTGGACAGGCCCCGAACTTCCCATTTCGTTCGTTCTTTTATCCCTGGAGTTTCTAGACTGTGGAACCTACTGCCAGCGGAGGTCTTTCCATCCCCCAAATCTTCAAGTTTTAAGTCTTGTGTTAACAAACTTCCTCTTACCCTGCTTAAGACACCCACGGTACGTTAGTATTTAGGCTTTTAGCCTTCGTGGATTGTCCAAATATATAAAAAAATATTTATAACTGATTTCCAGTTCTCTGTAGACCTTTAAAATTTTAAATGGTTAATAATATTATTGTCGAAAATCGCGAAGTGGGCGACATCTATTATTTTTTAAGCTGACTACTAAAAAGGTGATCAACAAAAATTGACCGTATTAAATGAATGGAAAGGTGATGATTTTATTAGTTGAATTTTAAGAAAAAAATACCACAAAGTACCTACTGTTTTTTTTTACAAAAAGTTTGTTTTGTGATTCATCTGTGAATTTTATAAACTTTTAGCAACCGCAGATTTAAAAAGGAGTGTTAAAAACCTAAAATAATTTACCGTTGTTTCCTAACCTGTATGTAAACAGTACCTTTTTTTCTCAAGGCGTCTTTCTATTTATCTAAAAATTTATACTACTTTGAAGAATTATTAAAGGTAAGTGGTGTATTTCTTATTAAGGTTTTTTTTAAGACCATCTTTGTGAAAAGTTTGTTAAATTCTTGGGCATTAGTAATTAAATAATTGTCTTATTGCAGGTTAGTTATTGCAAGATGCAGAATGTACATAAAACTGTTAAAACAAAATCCCGAAAAATATGTTCTGTTCCACAATGTTCAAGTTATTGTACCGGAGATATTTCACTGCATGCATTTCCTTCTGATAAAAAACTATGTAAAGCTTGGCAAACTAAATTAAAAATTGGGAAGCCTGTGACTAAATATATGTTGGTTTGTAGCCTTCATTTTGAGGAAAGTGATTTTCATATAGGCAGAGATATAGGTAAATATTAATATTTGAAATGATATTTCCTTAGTGTTAAGGCTTTTAATTTGAAAATTTATCACATAATAGGTATATAGTTAAATGTTTAGTATATCGAGATATATTTTTAGCATCTAATAAAAAAGACGTTTAAAAAATGGTGTGATTCCATCTAAGAAAATTCCAGTCACAACTCATCCACCCAAGGATATTATTAAAAGATCAGAACGTCATTGGTAAGTTTTTTTGAAATTAAAACAACATTATTTTGAAGTACTGATGATGTTTTTTAATCACCTTTAGGTTATGTAAACATTTTATTTTTTTATATTTTACTGAAAGCTTACCTAAATTTGGTGCTGTTTTAAGGTTACAGAAATGCATTTTTAATCAGGAAGATGAGGAGGAAATTACTGAAGATACTACTCAAGGTATTTTCCATGATGATCAAGATATGCATGAGCAACCATCGACATCAACTGTATTAAATAAAAGTAGTCAATTATCATATGGTGCACCACTTTCTATTAACTTTTGTGAAGATAAAGCATCTCAATCATGCTTCTCTGAATTCTTTGAATTACCTCAAATACTGAATTCTGATAATAAATTAATACACTTTGCGGGTAAGTAAAGTTTTTTAAATTCAATTGTTTAAATGATTGGAGATTTTTAATAATTAAAGATATTTTAATCATGTAATAATTAAAGACAAAAATTATAATTTTAATATTATGTAAAATAACTAATATAATTAAAATTTAATACTAAATATTGTTTTAGGAATTAATTCTGACATGTTACGAACCATTAAAAAATGTGCTGAAAACACTGCAAATTATAATCAATGCTACTGGCCCGATATGGAAAAAAGGATCCTACTGGTGTTATGCAAATTAAAGCTCAATATTTCCTTTGCATGTTTAGCAGTCTTGTTTGGAGTTACCAATACATCATGCACAAAAATGTTTTACTCTACTCTAAGTCTTTTAGCTGTTAGTTTGAGACCAGCAATTTATTGGCCGACAAAAGAAGAGATTTTAAATAATATGCCCAAATGTTTTGAAAAATTCAAGAATACAAGAGTTGTGTTGGACTGTACTGAAATTAAAATTCAAACATTAAAGTGCCTAAAGTGTAGAGTTATGTCATATTCCCATTATAAAAAGCACATACAATAAAGTATTTAATCGGAATAACCCCATCTGGTTTAATATCATTTGTTAGTAGTGGATTTGGTGGACGAGCTACTGACAAAGCAATATTTAATTATGAAAATTTAATTGATAAAGTAGATATGCATGATGCAATTATGGTTGATAAAGGTATTTTGATAGAGAAAGAATGCGAGGAAAAGTTAGTGAAACTGATAAGACCACCCTTTTGAAAAACCAAAAACAATTTACCAAGGAAGATGCAGAAACTACAGCAGAGATTGCTCGTGCTCGAGTGCATGTTGAGAGAGCAATCCAGAGAATAAAAATATTTAAAATATTGCATGAACAATTGAGTTGGTATTTAATTCCATGTGCTGATGAAATATTAACAGTTATAGCAGCGATGGTCAATTTATCTCCTCCAATATTGGCCGATGATAAAATAAGTTAATTTTTTTTTTAATGTAAAATTTTATTAACTTGTAAATATTATTTATATATTTATATTATATATTTCTTTTATGTAAAATTTTTATTAACTTGTAAATATTATTTATATATTTATATTATATATTTCTTTTATGTAAAATTTTTATTAACTTGTAAATATTATTTATATATTTATATTATATATTTTTTTATGTAAAATTTTTATTAACTTGTAAATACGAATTTTTTTAAATATTTTTATTTATATAATTTAGATCCTTTTAATTGTAGGTATATTATTTTTTTATATTAATTTTAATCTTGAAAGTTTTATTGATAATGTAATTTTTAGTGTATTAATACTGCAATAAAAATGTTATAAATAAGGTTACAGCATTTTTATTTATTTTAAAGAGCTTACAAAAATATTTTAATTTTTCAATTTAACAAAATTTCTGTGAATTTAAAAGAAAATTTAACATTGAATAAAATTTAATGAAAATTCATCATCATGCAATACTTGTGTTGAATAAACTGTTAAGTGTACTAAAATCAGGAAAACATATATTAGATACTAGTCACACTATTTTTCTTTAAGTGTTTTTAAAAGTGTATGGTTGATTTAAATAAAAACAAAAACTTAATGCTCTAACAAATTTATTATAAACACTATGTACAAAACTACAAAATAACTTTAATATTAATCTTTATTTAGACAATAAAAATGTAACATATTGAAATATTTAAATGATATTTGTTTAATTAAATTTTGTGCAAATTCTTTGTTAAAATCTACATTTATTTTTAAGTAATTTTTCTTTTCGCTGGAGTACACTAAAAATCTGTTTTATTAAGGCCTAAAATGGCCATTCCAAGTTGAACTTGACCATAATGGGCATGTTTTTCCTTCAAAAGAATTTTGTCTCCGATTTTCTCTAAATAGTCACATGAGACCAGAAACTGGGTGGCATCATTTTCTTTTCCTAAAACAATAAAAATACAAGCTTCAATTATTTTTTTTTATATTAACCACTTCTATGACTTACACTTATGAGTTTGAGCAATCAAATTTTATATAAAATTTAATACCAATAAAGAAAATTACCTATAAATGGACACTTGATCTCCACCAATTTTGTTGGGACACCATTTTCAAATATTATTCCATCAGGAGAAAATCCCAGCCATGGAAATATTTTGGCTATAATAAGGCCTGAAGTAATAATATTTCCATTGGGGTATTCCCTTCTAAGAGCATTAAGTGCTTCTTTCTCATATTTTTTCCATGCTCCATAAATTTATTGGTAAAATGTTTTGGAAAAAATATCTTTTTGCTTTATTTTCCCATTCATCTTCCTTCTTAAATGTATATATGGAGTAGCATGTTGATCCTGCAAATGTAAAAAAAAAACAATAACTCTGTCAACTATTAACATTACCATATATCTTAGCTTTAAAACTTAACAGATTTACTTTGACTGAGTAATACAGAAAGTTTGCATTATTCTTATTAAAAGTAATGTATTACCTACCCGTTATTCTTAACTGCCTTTCTTTTGCCCACAGAGTTGAACCTTGGTCATATTTAGTGGCAACTTCCAGTACATTTGATTTTTCTAAAAATGAAAGAATCTGCTGGCAACAAGGTTTTAAATGAGCATTATAATTAGCAATTTCTTCTTTCATTCCTTCCAAAAATTCATTACTTCGATTTAGCAGAATGTTGAGTAAATTCCTAAAATGTATAAAATATTAAGAAACAAAAAAATTAAACCATTTAACAAAAATGTTAATAAAAACAATTTCTAATTGTTTATAAATATATCATACTTTGTATAGCCATAATTTTCGTCCTTTGTACCACTGCTTGATGTCATGTTATCTTCATCCTTTGAACCCTTACTGGTAAACTTGGAAAGTTGAGAGGAGTCAGCTGCAGAAAAATATGCATTAGCTTTGTATTTATATAAATTAGCAAATGGATATGTAAATAAATCTTTGGTATTTATTTGATATTAAATGATTTTTATCTTTTAAATATTTTATTCTAATATGTACTATTTAAAGAACTATCTCTTTAAATAAATAATAAGATAAAAACAGACAAACCTTTAGAGAACATAGCAAAATTCTCATTGTCTTTATCAGGTGTTGTATGAAACATCATCTCTTTTTTTGATTTATCTCTACTAAAAAATGTTGTTATTGCTGAATCTGCAACACCTAAAATTAATTATTAAAATAAATCTTCGTGCATCATATAATTTTTTTATTGGTATGATCAATCATATACAAAGTAGCTACCTGTTGAAATAAAACCAAGATTTTCTTGGTCGACTCGAGGGCAAGTAGAAAATGTTAATTTAGATTGGAGATTAGGGTGACAAAACTTTTTAAATGGCTGGGCCTGGTATATTTCCTGAATACCCTGTTTTTCTTTTCCCCACTTTTGTTCCAAATCAGTACAACTAACAAATTCTAATTCCTCATTTCTGAAAGAAAACAAATTTTACATATTACTAAATGGTAAATTTATGTAAATATCATCTGTAACTACTTTAACATCTCTTTTGGATATAAAATTATAAAGGATTATAATATTTAAATTATACAAGTGTCCCAGCAGAAACCAACGAAAGAACCTCAGAAAGGACTTAATATTAACTATACGTATAATAAATCTATATAATATAGTAAATAATACTAACCTGTTAATATAAATTAAAGTGGCAATAATATGCTTACAAAAGCCAGACATGCCAGCTTTACAGGAACACACACATTTCCATTTTTTAACATCAGTGTCTAAAACAATTGTAATCTCATGGGGCTGACTCACCAAGGCGGAGGTTTGTAAACACAAACTCTTAATTTTACAGGAATTTTGGGCTTCCAAACCGCATAAAATGATATGTCCTGCTTTAAAAACAGCTTCCCCTTCTTTCAAGGGTCTGCTTCGGCCCCCGATATACTCCATAATGCTAAAAGCGATACTTCCACTTTTGGCATCTTAGAATGTTTATAGCAAAAAATCAATGGATTACAAATTAAATACTATGTTCGCCTGATATTCAAACTTAAAGTATCGATATCACCAACTGAAATTATTAATTAAGCAGACTAAAACTTAATAAACACCAAAAAACACATCCGACACTACGTAAACGCCTATATGAAATGGTTTATTGTTCACCTTCATATTGACAGTTGTGGCGCCATCTAGTGGTGGTCGATTTTCGCCAATTATAAAGTACTAGTATGCTAAGTTTCATTATTTTATGAACATTAGAGAATTATTGCAAGTTGCCTTATTAAGCTCGGGAATTATTAATACTGGCCTTATTTAAATGGTGTTTGTACCCATAATTTAGAGTTATTGCAAATCATGTTGACAGCACCATTAACCTAAAAAAAGGGAAAAAATAGTTGTTTTTTTAATTGTTTTGTGTTCTAGGGTTTTGTTTTACACAATTAAAGAAATGCATTTGAAAAAGCAAGGATTTAAGTATTTTTACTTCTAAAAACTTTTTGATTTTGTGCTTGGCAGCCGTTCGGTTTACACGAACAGTTCCGAAGTTAAAATAAGACCAAAATAAGGCACGACCTAAAACCGACATTAATAAAGCCATGCAGTATCCTATCCTTATTAAGGGAGTTCCTCCATGCATCTGCGCAAGCTCAGATGTCAGAATAAAGCCGGATAAGTGCATTGCCTTATTTTACTGTGCAATATTTCTCTATTAAGTCTTACACCGGTTGTACTCCTTAAAACATACAGCGTACGGCAAAAATTATAATTTTGTTAAATGAAACATTCCGTATATTATATTACCATAAAAAATATTTTAAAGAGTCTTAAACAAATACTGCTTTTAAAATAATCTATTTATCCTTATTTTTTTTTTTTTAAATGGCTATTTAAGTCTAAAGAATAAGTGTATCTAAATTTTATATGCATCTGCGCAAGCTCAGATGTCAGTATAAGGCCGGTATTATAAGTGCTAGGCCTTATTTTACTGTGCAATGTTTCTCTATTAATTCTTACACCGGTTGTACTTCCTTAAAACATACAGCGTACGGCAAAAATTATAATTTTGTTAAATGAAACATTCCATATATTATATTACCATTAAAAAATATTTTAAAGAGTCTTAAACAAATACTGCTTTTAAAATAATCTATTTATCCTTATTTTTTTTTGAAAATGGCTATTCAAGTCTAAAGAATAGGTGTACCTAAATTTTATATGCATCTGCGCAAGCTCAGATGTCAGTATAAGGCCGGTAATATAAGTGCTAGGCCTTATTTTACTGTGCAATGTTTCTCTATTAATTCTTACACCGGTTGTACTTCCTTAAAACATACAGCGTACGGCAAAAATTATAATTTTGTTAAATGAAACATTCCATATATTATATTACCATTAAAAAAATATTTTAAAGAGTCTTAAACAAATACTGCTTTTAAAATAATCTATTTATCCTTATTTTTTTTTGAAAATGGCTATTCAAGTCTAAAGAATAAGTGTACCTAAATTTTATATGCATCTGCGCAAGCTCAGATGTCAGTATAAGGCCGGTATTATAAGTGCTAGGCCTTATTTTACTGTGCAGTATTTCTCTATTAATTCTTACACCGGTTGTACTCCTTAAAACATACAGCGTACGGCAAAAATTATAATTTTGTTAAATGAAACATTCCGTATATTATATTACCATTAAAAAATATTTTAAAGAGTCTTAAACAAATACTGCTTTTAAAATAATCTATTTATCCTTATTTTTTTGAAAATGGCTATTCAAGTCTAAAGAATAAGTGTACCTAAATTTTATATGCATCTGCGCAAGCTCAGATCTCAGTATAAGGCCGGTATTATAAGTGCTAGGCCTTATTTTACTGTGCAATGTTTCTCTATTAATTCTTACACCGGTTGTACTTCCTTAAAACATACACCGTACGGCAAAAATTATAATTTTGTTAAATGAAACATTCCGTATATTATATTACCATTAAAAAAATATTTTAAAGAGTCTTAAACAAATACTGCTTTTAAAATAATCTATTTATCCTTATTTTTTTGAAAATGGCTATTCAAGTCTAAAGAATAAGTGTACCTAAATTTTATATGGATCTGCGCAAGCTCAGATCTCAGTATAAGGCCGGTATTATAAGTGCTAGGCCTTATTTTACTGTGCAATGTTTCTCTATTAATTCTTACACCGGTTGTACTTCCTTAAAACATACACCGTACGGCAAAAATTATAATTTTGTTAAATGAAACATTCCGTATATTATATTACCATTAAAAAATATTTTAAAGAGTCTTAAACAAATACTGCTTTTAAAATAATCTATTTATCCTTATTTTTTTTTGAAAATGGCTATTCAAGTCTAAAGAATAAGTGTACCTAAATTTTATATGCATCTGCGCAAGCTCAGATCTCAGTATAAGGCCGGTATTATAAGTGCTAGGCCTTATTTTACTGTGCAATGTTTCTCTATTAATTCTTACACCGGTTGTACTTCCTTAAAACATACACCGTACGGCAAAAATTATAATTTTGTTAAATGAAACATTCCGTATATTATATTACCATAAAAAAATATTTTAAAGAGTCTTAAACAAATACTGCTTTTAAAATAATCTATTTATCCTTATTTTTTTTTGAAAATGGCTATTCAAGTCTAAAAAATAAGTGTACCTAAATTTTATATGCATCTGCGCAAGCTCAGATCTCAGTATAAGGCCGGTATTATAAGTGCTAGGCCTTATTTTACTGTGCAATGTTTCTCTATTAATTCTTACACCGGTTGTACTCCTTAAAACATACAGCGTACGGCAAAAATTATAATTTTGTTAAATGAAACATTCCGTATATTATATTACCATTAAAAATTCTTTTAAAGAGTTTTAAACAAATACTACTTTTAAAATAATTTATTTATCCTTATATTTTTAAAAATGGCTATTCAAGTCTAAAGAATAAGTGTACCTAAATTTTACTAAGTATATCATGGTAATTATTATTATATTTTCGGGGTGTTTCTGCCAGGTGGTTCCTCCCCATAAGTTTCTTTATCTTTTAGGATAAAAAATATAATTTGTTATGTTGATAGATGACATATGTAATGATAGATTGATTTAACTATTTACTTCTTTTCTGTTACTTCCGGTTTAACCGGAAACGACTGCCACTTTCAAACTTTAAATGAAACCAAAAGTACATTTTATCTTAATTTGTCTTAACCGTTTTTCGTTTTTTATTACTTCTCAGGGCGAAGTAAAAGTTTTCAAAATCCGACTTATGGCCATAACTCCTTCTTTTAAATGGGACATGACGATTCATTTTATTTTTCCATGCCTAATATACCTAAAAAGAACCATTTGGCCTAACCATGGACTCTAGATTAAAATTTAAAAAAATAAAATTTTGATAGCAGAAGGAAAATGACAAGTAAGGTATAATAGTATTCAGAATGTCATATACTATCGAACTAATATAAAATATACTATTGGTGCCATTTTAAATTTGAAAGTAGCAGTCATTTTCGAGTAATTCGGGAGTTATGTTAATTTTTTTATGTTAAGTACCAAAAATACCATTAGAGTGTTTTCTTAAGGAAAAATAGTTATTTTTGTAACAAGGGCGTAAAATAGCACTTTTACGCCGGCGGCTGGAAGTTGTTGCCCGAGCTCCGCGAGGGCAATAATCAGGTGTGGCAAACAATATTTTTGTACGATTGAAATTAATATACAAGCATTATCTGTAGTTGGGAGAAAATTTCCCAGCTTTAAATGTTTCAAATAGTACTCAGTATACTTTTAGCACATGGTAAATTAAATTAATTGTTGTTTTACCAAAAAAAGGGGCATAATTTTATTTTATTATTGTTTTACAAATTTATAAATGCGGACGTTTTTGATACTTTTTGCCCTAGGGCGTAAAAGTGAAATTTTTGCCCTCATTTATAAATGCGGGCGTTTTTGATACTTTTTGCCCTAGGGCGTAAAAGTGCAATTTTACGCCCAAAAATGGGGGCGTAAAATTGTTTTTTACGCCTGGTCGTACAAAAAACTTTTTGTTGTACCGTTTATTGTAAAAATAATTAAAATCGGATAGGTTATTATAAAACTGCAGAATTGCCCAAATAACAATAACAAAATTAGTCGTTAGGCCAGTAATAAAATAGACTTATGATAAAAACACCTTCTTAGGGTGGTTTCTTTGAACCAGTCCACTACAAATATTTATGCAGTCATATATGAAAGCGACGCTTTAACCCATCCTCTAAATGTCAAATGTTTAGGGTGTCGGACTGGGCGAACGCGTCCCTTTTTTTGTCGGACAAGTTTACAACAATGTTTTTTCTGCAATTTTTAAACATTTTGTCAAATGGTAAGTACTACAATTATAAAACCGTAAGGCTCAAATACATTTTTCGAGTATCAGGCTAGGAGGGTTCAATGACTGTAACCCCTACGATTTTTGGCACAACGTTTAAAAATTACGTGTAAAATATTGTGGTAAACTTGTTTGACAAAAAGTGACGCGTTCTTTAATTCGACACCCAAAATACTTGACACTGACAGGCTGGGTTGAAGCGCCGCTTCCATATATGGCCGTATAAATATTTGTGGTTGACTCATCAAAAGGAACCCCCTAACAAGGTTTTAAAAGTATTCTAATCATAAAGTGTATTTTTTTACTGGCCCAGGAAATAAATGTTTTTTTATTTTGTACAATTAAAAAAAAAAAGTAAGGCGGGTGTAAATTTATAACTTGACATCAGTTACCTTAAAGCCTTTTAAAATTACTTCTGAATCACGCTGTATAACATAATTCGGTAATGCTAAAAGACCACCATATGCAAGAGCGTAAAAGAAAGGGGTGGAAAAACCACCACGGATGCTCACTTGTTTTTCGCTCTTGCTGTCACCCCCATACGCTCCACGCTGTAAACTAACAACAAAACAAGATTTATTCCGATTTGCTTTATAAAAGAACTATCTAAGACATTCGCCTTTTGTTATATTACTTCATTGTGCCTGTGTATTGTATAACGCCATTGGATTTCGTTGATTAACGACTTCGAGATCAAAAACACAGCAAGAGGTTATTGTGGTAAACTTATAGTTAGATTTATTAAAACAGATATATACTTTCTTTTAGAGCGTCTTTAAACATTTTTTATTCAACTTAAAAAAACTTTGTACTGTATTTAATAAACACACCAAGTTATTTAAAACTTTTCGAAATATTTTACTTTGTTTTGGTAATTCTACAGACTCTCCTCGGTTAGGGCTAAAAAAGTACTAATGAATCAAAAATTTTATTTTCAGACAAAACTAAATATATCAATCAATCTGCCAAGTACATAAAACTTCTTAAGTTGCTTATCTGTTAAAAATTTTTTAAATGAAATTAACTATATTAGTTTTAAAAGTTCGTAAACAGAAATTCACTACGTTTATATCGAACAGTCGAAGCTAGCTTAAGTTAAAGCGGCTTTTAAACGTGGCTTGAATAAAGCGATATAAACGCGCTTGAAAGTTACTTGAATCGTTCAAGCCTGAAAATAAGAAGGGTTGACTGCACTGAAACCGATTAGAAACACGATATATACGATTCAAGCGGGCTTAATAACTGCCTAACTTCAGATGAATGTTTCCTCGAATCATCAGTGTTAATTTCATATATGATTTTTACATTTTTATAAAAAATATGAGTAGAAAAACAGGTGAAAAAACTTTAATACACGCTCATACTAACAGCACACAAAACGGGACAAATTAAAAAGTTAGGTTTGTTTTTCATTTAGTGTTTACTGTGAAGTTGGATGCAAAACTGCCGCATGCGTACGACGATGGCCTGAAATGTGCTTGACCTCGATTTTAAATCGACTTTCAAGCCACCAAAATAAACACGTAGACTTGGAAATCGCTTCAAAGCCGCTTTGTTTTCAAGCCAGCTTCAACTGTTCGATATAAACGTAGTAATAGAATAATAATTATAGTTAAAAAACAAACGAAAAAACGCGCTTATAATAAATAAAAAGGTGTTGATGAAATTTACCGGTGTTTTTACCAACTGAAAGCTCATGAAGAAGCTCTTAAAATATTTGAATGCAATAAGAAAACACTCTGTATAAACAAAAACAAATCATGTTAAATTATATAAATTTAAATCAATTTAATTTGTTTAAAAGTAAATAAATTGTAATTGCTAAAAAATATATTGGACAACAATAATTATAACAAAAATATATCATACAGGGTTAATTAAAAAAATTCAAAAACATTTATGAATCTGAATAGAAAGCCATCAATTGGTATTAGGTTATAACTTTTAAATCTAAATATTTTTATCATCTCAAAATTTTGTTGTATTTTTAGGTAGGTAACGGTACAGTTTTAGTTTTTGACATACCCTGTATATCCCTAAACTTTTATTCAAATAAACTACTGCTAATACAGTTTCAGTTCGTGTGTCAATTTTTGCATATTTTTCAGTTTTTCTTCTGTGTCAAACAGCAAGCCACACAGAATACTAATTTTATACATGGTGCCCCTTAAAGATCCGTAAAAAAATGCTACCACAAAATTTTTGCACCCAAATACAAAAATCCAACGCAATTTACCTTTGTCATAAAGTTGATCGTTTGCAAGATACAAGGTGTCAAAGTTTTATTTTATTTTAGTTATTTTTAAATATTTTATTTATTATAGGATTTTTTTTTTTAAATTAAGCATTAAAAGTTTGTTTATAGTGGAGAATCGAAATATGCTAATATTTTTGTTGTAAAATGTAGAGGAATCCACCTGCAGTCCTTTGCTTGGGTTCAAAAGATTATACCTTTTTTTGCCTCGGTAAACTTTTTTCACAAAAGAATTTAATTTTCTCATATATTTTGCACAAATAAGGTATAATGATAAATATCGCTACGAGAAACCATTTTTGAGATATTGCAAATTAAACATTTTATTTTATACAAAAGTTTCACATTGCATTCCGTCACGCTTTATCTAGGCTACCTGGTAGTGTCCAATGGGTCTGTACAAAAGGCTATGACAAATTCTTAGATAAAAGAAAATTATTCCAAAAAGGTGTATTTTTACCAGTCAATTATTTTAACACAATTAGTGTCAATTTTTTTACATTTTTAGTCAGATCATTAGTAGTTTGTTTTAAACAATAAACAATTTAAAGTCAAAATCAATGGTCACTTTTCAAAAATGTATAACCAAGACAACGGAGTTCCACAGGGATCGTCAATAAGTCACACACTCTTTATAATTGCAATAAACAACATTAAACCAGTTGTCTCCCCCAGGTTAGTATAAGATTGTTCGCAGACGACATCCTGATATACCACAAGGCAACAGATTACAAATCCAGCGAAAAAATCCTCCAAAATAACATCAACAATCTTGCTATCTGGATGCAAACAAACGGCCTCTCTTTCTCCCAAACTAAATCAGTTTCTGTTCATTTCTGTAGAAAACGAGGATGCCCAAAACTACTAAATATTAACATCGAATCAAAAAACATCCCAAACAAGGAATCACATAAATTTCTAGGACTAACTTTTGATACCTCACTTAGATGGTCCCCACACATTGAGAACTTAAAAAACCGATGTTTAAAAGGCATAAATCTTTTCAAAATGTTAACAGGACTAAAATGGGGCTCAAGTAGAATATCACTTACAAACATATACAAAGCTACCACACTATCAAAACTGGACTACGGAAGTATAATCTACTGATCAGCGTCAAAAACTAACCTGAAGAAGCTGGATGCCATTCAAAACACAATACTAAGACTGATACTGGGAGCATTTAGAACTAGCCCGGTTAAAAGTATTTACTGCGAAGCCAAATGTCAATCTCTCCACCAAAGAAGAGAACTGCTATTAATGAAATACTCAGATAGCCTTAGGTTCAGACCTCATATTCCACATTATAACTCATTCTTCAATCCTCCCCTCAACAATGAATAATACCAGAAACTCTTTTCAAGGAACCGCTGCAAATTACTACAACCTAAAAGAAAGACTATCTCTATCATTCCCTCCAGTTTACAAAACATCGCAAAAGTTATTCCCCCTTGGAACACTTCACCAATTTGTAAAGATGAGCACATTCTTGCGTTTCCTAAAGATACATATAATTCCTCTATCATCAAAAACATCTTTAAAAACTACATAAATTCAAAATATAAATATTGCAATTTTATCTACACTGATGGCTCTAAAAATAACAACAAGGTTGGAGCAGCTTTCTGGACCCCGGACCATCAGGGCTCTTATGATCTGCACCATACAACAGGAGTATTTACATCTGAATTATTTGCTATCATAAAAGCCCTAGACTTTATACTACTTAGATTTAACACTAATTGGGTAATTGCAACTGACTCTTTGAGCTCCATAAAATCAATAGAATCCTATTCAGTAGATCACCCGTTAATAATGGAAATTAAATACAAACTAGAAAGAATTCGCATTCAAAGAAAAAAGGAATATTTCTTTGGACACCGGGACATGTAGGCAAAGAAGGGAATGAATAGGCAGACCCACTGGCTAAAACTGAATCTAACACAAAGATGAACATAAATAATGTTTTCTACAAAAAGGACCTACAAAACCTCTCAAAAAACATATCAAAAAACATTACACAATTAGAATGGGACTTAGAAGAAAGCAACAATAAACTACAAAATGTAAAACCATAATACTTTGAACAAAACCACATATCCCATTTGACCAGAAGAACATCTTGCATCATGGCCAGACCACAAATTATCAGAATACCCAGATGCGAAAGTGCGGCGAAATACGCTTACTTGTTTCTATGACCTTGAGAAAGAATAAATGGAAAATCTGCACCAATGCATGGATCGTAATATTTGTAATTTGTAAAAGTTTAAACCGCACCAAGGCGCTAAGGAGAGATAGACTTTTATAGTAATTAATTATGCAGTTTTTTATGTAGGAAAAACGGGAAAAAATAATAATACACTAATTGAAAATTTAAATATTTCTTTATTAAAAAATATGACAATTTTAAAATTTTACCTATGTTTTAAAAGGTAAAATATTGTTAATAGATGTCAAGTTTAGATCAATTTGTCTATACCTGGTTGCATAAAATATTTTAACAAACGACTCAACTAATAGGGGTTTAGAATGTTTAACAAAAAAAAAAAAACGTTGTCTAAAACCTGCTTATTAAATTAATTAAAGGTATTCCGTTTTACTAGCTTAATTGTTTATTAAAAAGTAGAGTAACAAAAGTTTTTAAAGAAACCCGACGCAATATTTTAAAGCAATGCAGATGTTGCAATAGTAATATGTGTATGTTATTTTTTTAAATACTGAGAAAACACCTAATTATTTTAATTTAATATATAGCCTTTCAAATGGTAGTGAATCTACGAATAAAAAAATATTTTCCATTCTTTAGGCACATACTGATTAAAATCAATAACTTTATAAACATGTCTAAGTATTTTGTAAACATTTTGTATTAATGTTAAATAGTTAAAAAAATGGTTTTTTAAGATTTATTTATTACCTGATAAAATAGTATTTTTTTAGCAGGTTCTTAGAATTGTCTGTATTTCTTGATGATAATGGCTTGAAAAATATTGTCGGACGGTAGTGTTAAATAGACGTTTTATTGCGGATCACGAGATAGAAATAAATTTATTTTTAAAATGATCTCCGCACAATTTATAATTCATTAGATTTTATTCCAAAAATCCTCCTCTCCGGCAGACTTAAGCCATTTTTTGTAAATAGAACTTACTACATCAAGAAAAAACTTTTAATGCATTTTTATATTAAAATATTTTATGGCTACGTGTAGATTAATGTGCCCGATATTATCTATAGCCTGCATATGTCCGGACTAACTAAAAATAATTTTATTATATATCAAAATATCACATTTATATTTACCTCATACCAACAAAAATATGGGACTAACTGACACCTAGATGAGCATTGGGTCACGTACTAAATCGTGGGGTGTATATCCACCACGCAGTGGAAGGGACCATTGTGGTGAGAGATTTCAACGAACACGCTTAGTTTCGCATCTGGGTATTCTGATAATTTGTGGCCAGACTACGAATCGGTCACACTATTCTAACTCACAAATACCTGATAGAGAGAACCGACCCTTCTCGATGCGAAGTATGCGACTGTATACTTAGCATTCAACACATTTTCGAAAACTGCAATAAATATAAAAATGAACTACAAAACATGAACATAATAGAAAACATCAAAGAAAAGTTATCATACAAAAACTCGCTTAAAATTATGGAATTTCTAAAAAGAAACCAACTAATAGACAAAATATAGGAAACATAAAGAATAAAAGAATAAATAAAGAAACAATAAAATCTCACAAACAAAGATGGGAAAACGTATTAACTAACACATGTAGAATCACAACCAGTAAAACAAAGGGTTGACGTGTCTATAATTACTAAATCTCTCTCTCTCTCCTTAGTAGTTTTTAGTGGAAAGTTTCCACATTTTTAAGGCGCGTCCAAGGGATCAGTTTACTGGTTGCAGCCTCGTTAAACACTTATTTTATAATTAGATTATTATAAAATAATTTTAACCGAAAGCTCTTGAACCTATGTTTAGGGGTTGCAACCTTTTCTATGTAAGTTTCTTTTTCAAATTTTATTAATTATTTTATTTTAAATAATTTATTATTAATTCTTTTTTTAGGTAATCTTGCTTTTTATTGTAAAGGCAGAAAAGCTCTTTATAATATATTAAAAGTAAAGTTGAAGATATGTTTTATATTGGTTCGGCGGATTAATTGATTAGATGTTATTTTTGGGTACACGCCAAGCTGATATTAAAAAACAAAAATTCCAAAAATTAAAAATGAGTAAATAAAAAACTAAAAATCGACGTTTTGGTAGTATGCCACCGTTGTCAAGATAAAATTAAAATTTAAAAAATTAACTATTATTAAACATCTTCATTCTGAAGAAAAGCCAAATAATATTTTATTTAAATTTATATTTCCAGAAAACAAATTGGCTTTAAAAATATAATCTTTAACCCAAAATATAACGGTCCAATGCAATTTACCCTAGTTAAAAGGTTGCTCGTGTGAAAGATACAGGGTGTCAAATTTTGCATGAATTTTTTTTTACTTGGACACCTTGTGTCTCGCAAACAATCAACTTTTCCACTAAGGCAAATTCGCAAAAATCGTTGTAGTTAGGGATAAGAAAATTGTAGTACCCATTTGTACAGACCTTTTAGAGAAACTACGATTGGCCTAAGCAAAGCCTAAGGGAATGCAAAATAATTTTTTTAATGAGAAATAAAACGTTTAATCTAAAATATCTCAAAAAAGGGTGCTCTGCAATCTTTGTATTTTTTTCTTTTTGTGCAAAAAATGTAAAAGAATAAAAATTATTTACTAGAATTATAAAATACCGAGGTAAAAATAAAGTAAAGATACCCTGAACAAAAGCAAAGGACTGCAGGTGGCTCCCTCTATATTTAAGAGTAAAATTGTAGCTTTAAAATTTCTTACTTTAAAAAACTTTTTTATACCAAATTTTGTAAAAATATTTACAATTGTAAATGAAATATTTCAAAATAACTAAAACAAAATATTTGACATTCTGTATCTCGCAAACCATCAACTTTTTGACTAATGTAAATTGCGTCACGTCATTATATATTGGTCCAACGAGTCTATGGTACGTTTTGTTCAGACGTTTTAAAGACACCTCGTATATTTTTTTCTTGTGTATTTATTTATTTATGCTTAAATTATCCCCATTGCACTCTGTGTAAAAATAATCATTTTTATCAGTTACTCTAAGACATTTCACCCGTACCCTTCTTACAAACGTAATTACATTTAAAATTCCATCGACCTTATTAAAAAAAGAAAACTTAGCAAAAATCTTATTTAACCCCTAATACCCTATTACAATAAAATTTCCCAAAATTAGGTGTCATGTTAAACCCCATTGCGAAAAGAATATTAAAAAACTTGCTGAAAGTAATCACAGGGTGCCTCGGAGTGATACTGCATAATTTTCTTTACTTTATCACAATATACTTTCTTTATAAACCACCTAAAAATATGGCAAAAACGATAGAACCTAAAATTAGGTAAGAAAATGAGATAAGTATAACTTGATTCTGTCTCGGACTTAAAACATTGCTGTCGTTGCTTCGTTAAGAGTGGCTACTCTCCAGAGTCGTGCGCAGAGGGCAAGGGAACGGGGGAATGAGAGTAATTGCCCCTCATTCAGGAGCCAAAAACAGAACCACTTTAAGAGTGGTTTTGTAGAACTGGCACCTATGTAAAGCTTTTTTGTTTGGTTATCGTGTCAACATTTCTTTTGCATATGTTTTGCGTACGGCCCTGCTACTCTCTCATCTTATTTTGATTTTTAGTAGTGAAAATAGGATAATGAAAAACTTAACTATGTAGTATTACTTAAAATATAAAGTCATTAAAAAATGTTCGCCACTGAATGCTAGTTAAAGATCCATAAAACTGTTCTATTTACATTTTTGTTCTGTCTCTAATATTAAGCGAGTAACAAGTACCTGGTCAAATTAACGAAATTTGAAAAACACTTTGAATCTTCAAAGCAAATCCAGTTAGCTATGATTTAATATGCATCGCTTAATTAGTTTCAAAAAGCAAAATAAAAGTTTGCACAATCCGGTTTTGTTCTATCTCTTTTAGTTTTCCATATTCCTGGCAAGGTCAAAGAAAAGGCGTCACCCAGTACATAAAACGTTAGTTTGTACCATCAAGAGCACTGCTTCCGCACTCTGAAACTCGATGGACAGAAAAATAGGAAGAGTAGAAATTGTCGTTTTTACTTTCTGTCTGTACTCTTTATCATTCTTTCTAAATGATTCGTAAATCTTCGGCAATGAAGGAATAATAGACTATGACTAAGAACGTTGGGTTCTTTAGTGGACAAAATGCACACTTTATAAATAATTAAACTTGTTATTTCTTAAAATATATGTCTTTGTACCTATATTTTATATGTTTTATTTATTTGGCATATTCATTCATATTTTAATTAGTCCAAGTCAAATAAATTTTCGATTATTAATGGTTTATCTTTTGCCTAATTAAAATGTATATAGCTTTTTTCATTCTGTGTAGACAATGTCGAAGAAAAATCAGCGACAAGATCTGCGTGTTAAAAGGAGAGAGGTTAGCGGGATAATATTAATAATCCATTTGAATTAGCAAAAGTTAAATTTAGTGTGGTGTTTTAGATTGTATGGATCTAATAAAAACATTAATTTGTTAAGCTTCAACCTCATCTAAATGTTAAAGTATAAACAAAATACAATATAAAAACATAACATTAATAAATATTATTTTTACAAAACACTAAATACAAATTTGTTTATTATTGCAATCACCATTGCCATAGCGTCCATTTTCCCCGCAAACACCCGCTTATAAAAGAATGTAAACATCCAAGTAAGAAGAGCGAGATCACCTTATACAAAACGCCATACCGGAGAATAGCATCAATTACAAGAAAAATCCAAATCTTCTTTCTACTTCCAGGCGTGCATTTTGCCGATTCGTAAGTGTGAAACGAGCCAAAAGACTTTACAGAGTTCTAAATAGACAAGAAATAGAAAATAGAAAAAAAATTATTTCTTACGAGTTACCGAGTACGGCCTCTGTTGTCTTGATAACAGAAAATTAACTTTTTACCTAACAAATAAATCCTCCGAATCTGGCGATTAAAATAAGGTGTGTTATATTTGTAATTTGAAAAAAGTTTTGCGTTTATTGTAATAAAGTTAAACTTTTGTATAAAACCATCACATGCAGATCTTTCTCACTTTTCGTAGTTTATTTTCTTTGCGTTTGTTATTTATGCTTTTAAATAAACCTATTAAAGGTTTAAATATGTAATTTAGGAAAAGTCAAAGCCCATATTTGTCAAGACAAAACTTACTTAAGTATTCTCAGAAAATCGTCAGCTAACTGAAAAAAATACCTTAAAAGTAACTAAAAACTTGTTAACTTCTATGATTTATTATTAACAATGCTAGCCAAATTACTAAATTAAAAGTACCTAATCAAATTGTTGTTTAAAAATAACTAGTAAAAATATATTCTTATATGGTACGTCCCCTGAAGGAAATGTATAACGTCTACCTAATGCTGTTAACGATTGCCAGAAAATCCTTTTAAAAGTGGTTGCAAGGCAGCAGCAAACTGTATAAAAGAAATCGTTATAAAAATTAAACCCCCGCACATTTGGGGCAAAACGAATATTATTAAAGTCACCGTAAAAATTGAACTAAGTGCAAAGATTTCGTTGTAGGGGGTTTAAAATTGAAGGGGTGTAAAGTTATGGTTAACAACGATTTAAAAAGGGAATATTACTTATTTTGCAGTTTCTGTCTACCACTATTGGATTTTTGGCACGTATTAAATAAGTTTTTGTTTATTTCTAAAAATGGTTTAAAATCTAAAATACAGTAAATACCTAAAGTCCCCCACCCATCTAAAATCTGAACCATTTGATTTATCCTGATGAGATTTACACTTCTAATAATATGAACAAGGTTTGTATTAGTGACGTATTATTAATAACTAGGGCTGGCAAAAACCGGAGATAAACAAAACCGGTTTCGGTCAAAACCGGTTAACCGATTATTTAAAAACCGGTATTAAAAACCGGTAGTAGAAACCGATATTAAAAACCGGTTTTAAAACCGAAAAACCGAAACCGGTTTTTAACACCGAAAACCGAAATCGGTTTTTAAAACCGAAAACTGAAAACGGTCTTTAAAATAATACCATTAAATTTGCCCCTTTATTTCAAACAATTCTTACTAGAAACATTTTCTTCTAAAATGCGCCGTTTTCTGGTTATTTGCCTGTCTAAGGTTAAATGAACCACCCTGTATAATCTGTCAACCAATATCCGATTTTACAAAATGAACGGATATTCTTTTTTTAGATATAAACCGCAATCAATCAAAAACCTACTAATTGATATTCGAAGAACCGCTTTTCCATTTTGGTCCGATTATCCCAAAAACCGGTATTCGAAAACCGATTATTCGAAAAACCGGTATTTGAAAACCGCTTCTTTAAAACCGGTTAACCGATATTCTAAAACCGGTTTTTCAAAACTGTAAACCGGTTTCAAATACCGGTTAACCAGTATTCGAAAACCGATTTTCGAATACCGGTTTGCCGGTATTCGGCCAAACTGCGGTTAACCGAATACCGGTAAAACGGTTTATCGAAAAACCGGTTTCGGTTGCCAGCCCTATTAATAACGACTCTTAATGTCAAAAATATGGTCGTCTATGTCCTGTTTACTACAATTTTGTATTAAGTCTCAGTCAGAATGCTTTCAGCATAAAAAGACCTTTAAAATGAGCTATGACTTAACCACCTTCTCAATTGAAAAAAATATATATAATATCGCCCAGCAGCTGTCATCTTGACATTTAGAGTGGCAAAGAGAATTGCAGACCTTGGTCGTTCCAAATTTTAAAGGTGGGAGGGAGGTTCTTACTGTAAAATTTTTCATGATGATTATATTCTTAAAAGTAAGGTATTAGGATCATAAAAAATACATAGAATACAGAAATCATAAAATGGAAGGCTTGTTTAAAAAAGTACAACCTTCTAAATTTTATGTTTAAAGTTATATCTAATAAAAAATAAACAAAGAACTAATACATTGAATGTAATGCACTTTTTCTTAAATTTAAACCGTCTGTTATAGCTTAAGAAGTAGTCATAGCCTAAAAGTTATTTATTTAAATTCAGCGATGAAAAATACAAATATAGGGACGTTTATTCCACTATATTAGAAAAATTAAATAAAGATTATACACTTTAACACTAGGACCCTTATATAAAAAAATACATCATAGAATACAAATTATAACTAAACAGTTAGGAAAAAAGCGTCTTGTATCAAAGTTTTATAATTTTACATCTATTATCTTTTAAGCATGAAAAAGAAACAAATAAAAATTAAAAAGTGAAAGAATAAACTTTTTAAATGAAACATACTATATATTAAGTCAACATTAAAAAGGTCTTTTAAAAACCAAAAATACCACATTTGATATATCTATATTTAATAGTTTTTGAAATATGGCCACCTTAATCTGAGAAAAGCACAAATTTAATTACCCCTATAATACCTACCTACGGCCGGCACTTCGCTAAAAATTTTGATAAAATGGAAATTACATTTCAATTTGAATGATAATATTTCCAAAACTATTAAAGATACATACATTAAATGAGGTATTTTTGAAGAGTCTTTTAAAAGACCTTTATAATGGTCAAATAATATATAAGGTTTTTTTCATTTAAAAAAACGTAAATTAAAACTTTTATACAATATGAAGAACTATTCTGCTCTCACACAATATAATAAAAGTTATGAATACTTAAAAAAAAAAAAATAATTTAATATTAAGTTACTTACAATACAAAGGTTTTAATCTATAACCAAAGGTTTATTAGCACTCAGTTGAAATTATTTTAATCCAATAAAATAAAATCTTAACAAGACGCCAGACGAGAACTGGGCCAATGGTTGCGTCTCAAAAATGTGGTGAATAGTTTACCAAAAATTTGGTAAACAGTTCACCTAAAAACTTACTGATAAACTTGTTAGAAAACTGAAAAAAAATTAAAAATGAAATGTCTGATGGACGTTTAACAGTTTGACATTACTTCTGAAAAATTAACTGGTAAAAGATACACAAATAAGATATCTTAGATTAGTTAGAAGAAATAGTAAAAAATGTTTATCCATATAAAAAGTATTTTATGCTTAATTTGTTTTCTGGGAGATTAAATTTAAACAAAATCTTGTTTGGCTTTCTTCAGAATAAAATTAAAAGTTTATATAAAATTTTAAGAAAATTAAAACTTTTATAAAATATGAAGAACTATTCGGCTCTTACACAAAAGAATAAAGTTACGATTACTTAAAAAAAATAATTAAAAATTTAATATTATGTTACTTACAATACAAAGGTTTCAATCTATGAACAATATGTAAGTAACTTAATATTAAATATTTCATTATTTTATTTATTTTTAAGTAATCATAAATTTTATTATATTGTGTAAGAGCAGAATAGTTCTTCATAATGTATAAAACTTAAATTTTTTAAAATTTTAAATAAACTTTTTAATTTTCTTCTGAGGAAAGCCAAATAATAACTTGTTTAAATTTATTCTCTCAGAAAACAAATAAAGCATAAAATAATTATTGGTTACAGTTAAACGTGGGTGGAGAAACATAAACGAGAACTCTGTAAATTATTATTTAATTTTAAACAAAAAGAGTTTTAATATGCATATTTTTATCAACATGACTAATTTTCTTTAATAATGTCACAACAACTCATACAACATGTGTACGACAAACGAAAGTTTGCATAAAATATGCATGCAAAACAACATAATTTGGCAGTTGCACAGGAATTTCAATCACTTTAGCCTTTCAACAACTTTAAATTAACACCTTTGAAACTGCTGCTTCTAAAGTACAGTTGTGAACATAAAAAACATGTAATAATCCTTATAAATATATTTGATTAAGCAGTTAATTTGACTGACGAACCTGTTTTATCTGAATTATTAATCGTTATGTTTAAAGAAAATGGAGTCATAGTATATTTTATGACACTAAAAATAAAATTAGTTATGTTTAAAGTTTTAAAAACATAC